>BJFM01000586.1:91140-115785 GCA_016586285.1 Arothron firmamentum | reverse complement strand
CCCCCCCCCCCCCCCCCCTCTCAGAAGAAAAGAGGAAAGCTTCCTTACCGTCATCTCTTTTCCTCTTTTCACCGTTGGATCGCGGAATCCCCAGAATTCCATTGATGGAGTAGGATCCCGCGGGGTCATTGGAGGCGCTGGTTACAGGTGGAGAGGCTGTGCTTGGTACTGAGGAAAAGAAAGATGCAGAACTTTCATCAGTCTGCAGTGCTTGCAGTGATTCGTGTGGTCTGCTGCGGTGTTTACCTATAGTATGGCCAGGGGTGGACAGGGACGTCCCATCAGGAGATGGGTGGAAAGGCTGCTGGACTTTAGTTCTGATGATCCTGTAGAACAAAATACAAACAGTCAGCTCCTTTCTTCCAGGAACCAGGTTGGTGACGGCATCTTGGACCTTTGAGAGTGAGATATCGGCACATACACACTGGACAAAGATCCCGTCAGCATTTTTACCTTAAAGGGGCAGGTCTGTAGAAAAGTCTTCATTGCACTTTTGCTCTGAGTGATCTTGCAAACAAAGCATGAAATCACATCAATTCACCTCAATGATTGGCTTCACTGACTCTACCTGGCCCACACTAATCAGCCCCCCCCCCCTCACTGTGGAGGGGGGTTTTACTCCACTATATAGTAGCCCTTTGCTTCCCAGATCAAACATCTCTGTAGGACCAGCGGCCCACGTGTGCCAATGCGGATGAGGGTTTATTGATCGAGGCTTGGGGAGAAAAAGTTGGGGATTAGTCACACGGGCAAACAGATGCAAATAGAAAGCTATAAATTATATGTGACAGGAAAGCAATAGTTCCTTATTGCCTTGCACAAGCTTACGCCAGCATTAGATTCCTTTAATCTGAATGGCACTTGGGGAGAAAGGGAGCTGTCACAATAATTTGTAAACTTTAAAACTATGCATCATGCATGCCTCGAGAGCTAGCACAGAGGATCCTTAAAGGGTGGATTTCTTTGCGCATTCATAATCCCTGTTTTCTTTTATCATTTTTTAGGGTTTTTTTTCCTCCCGCCCTGACTTTTCAAAGATCATCACACTCTGTCTGTTTTTCAAAGAAAATCATCAAATAATCTGAATATAGATGCTACCATTGGTGCCAGAAGGCATCAGGGGAACGAATCCTATACTGTCGCAGAAAAAAAAGAAGAGAGAGCTCTCCTTGGAGGCAAAGCTACCCCACAACAAGCCTATCCAGGGAGCACATATTGATGTTTTCATTTTTTTTTTCATTTCTCGCCATAACAGTTATTTGACCCCATGACTTGTCTGTGCCACATAAATCCAAAGACTTTATTTGGTATCCATGTTCATAATATTGAATAAGCAATTTGGGAGAATGAATTAATGACCTGGTTGTTGCTAAAAATCCCCCGAAGAAATATTAAAATTGCTTTTTTTTCTTGAATCAATAAAATACGGCACCACTGATGGCCTGTTTTGGTGTGCTCTTTTCATGTCTACCAGCAGGCTAATGTTACTTGTTGGTTGTGGTGGCCCCCAATTCAGAGCACAGAACACTATCTCTGTAGTGTTTAATAATGCAAACGGGTGAAAGGTGTTTAAATAGAACATCCTCTTTTGTCGGCAGTCCTGAGGTCAGCCTGTCTGCCAAGGAACCCACGATCGGCCCCAGTCACGATCAGCCAACTGGAAAAAAACTCTGGCTGCAGTCATATTTCATGTATTTAAATGTTCCTAATTTTAGATGTTCCTAATTTGGATTTTTCCCAGCCAGTCTCTTTTAAAAGAAAAACTCGATGGTTATTGATTCATTATCGCTTTCATCGATTTTGACTTTTTTTTCCCTCTTTCTTTTTGTGGACTGTTCCTGTAGAAATTCAAACAAAAATCAAGACATTAACCCCCTGCCAAATCAAAACAAATGTGCATGCACGCACTACAGATTTTGTGTCTGTGTGCGTGTGTGGCAGAGCAGCACAATGAAGGAGCATCCTTAGCAATAAGCCATAATTGAAATGCAAAGCTCTTATACAGTATTTGGTTGATAGAATTACTGTGCTTTATATTCACAATTTAATTTCACCACAGAAACAAAGGCACACAAGGCACCCCCAACGCCCAAAATAGAGAGCTTTAATTGGAATTGAAAAAATATCACAGAGCCCCTTTAAAGATATTAAAGTAGGTTTTGAATTTATCACATACATGTGTCTGAGCCTCCTTAAATGGGGCTTTTTAAGCAGCCACGAAGCATGAAATGAATTTTCTTCAGCCTTTTTTCTCTATTTAAAAGATGTCTTGTGTGGAGCTGTCCACGCTCTCCCATCAGCTCATTAAAATGTAATGCTGATGCTGGCTCTATGGAACAGTGCATCTTAACCAAAGTTCATCACTGATCTCTGGTTGGTGGGTGGGGGGGTGGCAGAGTGGGGGTTGAGGGTCCTGGGTCATCCTGTGTAACTCCAAATTTTGTGTCTTTTTCCTCCAAATACAAAGGAGGCTCGAGGTCAACACTTATGGTTCCAATTTTTCTATTTGCATTTATACACGTTTTACAAATTGCTGTAAAATACAAAAAAATAATAATAATAATTTGAAGCTCATTTTCTAATAAAAAATGGCCACCGGTTTAGTCAAAATAAAACAGAGGCAATGTTGCTGTCTGTGTCTGCGTTCAGCAGCAACAGCCGCTGCAGCACATTAGATGTGCTCAAGAAAATTGGCCTTCTTTATAGCGCCACGGGATCTGGTCACCGAATATTGATCGGTTTTCATCTCGACAGATTCACTCAGTCCTGGATGTACTGCTGATTGTTGAGGGAGTTTGGTCTGAAAGATTGAATTGCACCTCTGAGACCTCAGGCAGCCTCGGAACAAACTTGGTCAAACAATATTCTGTTGTGGGTGGTGCGCTCACAGCACTGTGATGAATGATTTTCAGTTTGAGCTCTCGCCGACCCTCTTCATTAAAGATCCTGCAGCCAGTCCATTAACCGAACACAATTAAAATAGAACTAAGCATCACAATCACCTAAATATGTGTTTTGGGTTGTGTTTCGTTGTTATTTTCTACCTGTTAATGGATGAGACGCTGGGAACGGTGTCGTTGTCGCAGACGCCCTCTGCCAGCAGTCTGTCTCTGATTTCCCACGCAAACATGGTTGGGTTTTGTCTCTTGTAGTCTGCGATTTTCTCCACCACCTTTGGCGTGGCAACCTTAGGCTTAGATCCACCAATCACCCCTGGTTTGATACTACCAGTCTCGTAATATCTGTTAAAAGAAATACTGTTTTTAATTAGAAGATGCGACATGCGCTTAACAGGATTTTACGCATTGATGCGTAAATGTTGGACAGTTTCCTTGATTCCATTATGTTACAAGTTAATGTATTACAGCCTAATTACGTCTCAATTTTTTTTCCAAGTCCAAAAGAAACCTCGGAACCCTTTAAATGTCAGGGGGAAAAAATAGTAGAAAATGATAAATTCTAAATTCTGGCAGTTATTCTTCTCAATTATCATAAATTAAACGGTGTTGAAATGAAATTAAAGCTCCTTCTCATTAAAACAGGGCTAAAATTTGCAGGTATTTTGCCAACAGGATGGACGCTCACAGCTGAATTTACCTGCCGAGGATCTTGCTGACGCAGCCGTGGCTCACCCGCAGCTGTCGGGAGATGTCGCATGGCCGGACGCCCTGATGGGCCAGCTCCACTATCCGCTGCCTCACCACGTCCGGGAGGGGTCTGCCGTTCACAAACACCCCGCCTAGCTGGTTCACACCTCCCTGCCCTAGGTGGGATACAACAGCAGCACACCACCGTAACATTACATAACGTCATTAAGAGACGTCGAGGGATATATCTATTTTTAAAAATAGAAAGAAAATGACAAAACTTTAAAACGATCGCAAATGTAAAGGTCAGTGACATTATTTGTTTCTCCTCTACGTTCAGTACACCTGAAATATTTTTTAACATGGTCCCCCTTAAAAAAGTTCTTGTCTTTTAAACAGCAAAATGACACAAAATGATAAAGATCTTGCCTTTTTACCCCCAATAACAATTATTTCGCTTTGGCAGAATTCTGAAGTTAAAATTAAAACCAAACCAAAACAAACAAAAAATCTCAGCTTTTTGATAATTTAATAGATCAGGTCATGGCGCTTTTATGTGTTTAAAAAAAAACACTAACGCCAGATATTTTCATTTTCACCTCTGTTTATATTTTGAGATGTAGCCTGTAATGTAACACATAATGTAAGTTTTTTCATTATGAAATACTACAATTGCAGCTGTAATTACATATTTTTTTTAATTTAAAATGACGTTATTAGTGAGCATAAATACAAACTGATAAATTAGAAATGACAAAAAATATTAAATATTAATTTATTTCGGTATTTATTCTTTTATTTAAATTACAGACCCTCTAGATATTCATGACTCGTAGTGTTTTTGCCTCAACGTTTTTTTTAAATCAATTCATCATTACTCATATCAAACATTATTTGGTAAATAAGGCAATAATTAATCATTAAGACAGAAATGACTAAATAACAAACGTGTTTAACTGTATCTCATGTATGTTGGACTAACGGGGCTGCCTGATATTTCAGTAATTTGGATAATACACCGACGACTAATATGCCCATTAGGCCTAAACGCACACACACTGAGCCAAAGCGCGGGAAGCTGCAGATTAATACACGTGTAAATTGGAGTACCTGCCTTTGTTTACTACAGTCTGTGTGTGCGCGCATCCTTGCTCTGTGCGCGGAAGCATTACTGACATTTTTCATTTATTAAAATCTGTTTCTTGAGATTTACACCCGTGAGTGGAAAGCTTTTACATAACCACCAGCTTTATGCATTTTTAAGTTGAATTTTGATTTATTATTTCACATTAAGATGCTTTAAAGAATGAAAACTTGCAGTGTTCTGCGGTTTAAATGGCATTATTTTTTTTAAAGAAAAAAAACAACCTATTATTTTCCCCTTATTTTTCTCTGCAGAGAAACTCAGGTTGAGCTACTTACGGTGCATCCCTGTGAAGGGGTCTGCTTTGCAGTGAATATCCATTGGATAGCAAAGGAAAGAGAGATAATCAACTGAAGTCGCCGTTTCGCCTTCCTTTCAAGGGTGTAAATGTGAAGAAAAAAATGTGATTCTAGTCGATGAAGGGCTTGGTCGGACCCTCCACACCGGCTCCCACAAACGCTCTGATGGCAACTTCTTTGCCAAAAGTTGTCTTTCTGGTCTTCAGCAGTCCGGTCCTGGAGCGGAGCTCTGGCAGGTGCGCAGCATGACCGCACGCTGGATTCAGGAACGCGACCTGCGCTGCGTTGTCGCCGTTTTTGTTTTTTCAAAGCCTGACCAGAGGTAAATTCTCACAGCGTGCCAGCGAGCACACCCCGTCTCTCTGAGAGCAGGAAAACGCTGAGGTCCAGCGTACAGGGCCCGGTACGTCCTCAAATCCCGGTGGTCTCGGTTGACGCGTCACAAGCGGCGAAGGAAGACGCGCGCACACGTCGGGTTTCGCTCCTGGGCTGAATGCGTTGGGCTGGATCTTTGGGCTGAGAATGAAGCCTCTCTGTGTGTCTGTGGTTCTAAAAGCTGCAACCCTCCCCTCCTCTATCTCTCTCTCTCCCTCTCCTCCCCTCTGTACACCCCCTTTTGCTTATATGGATGACTTGTCAGACAAAGGCACTAGATGCCAACACTTTGTGATTCGCCAACGCAAAAAAATAAAAAAATCAAAAAAAAATAAAATAAAAAATTCTTAGGTCCAAATGAGGAGGTCTGACACACCAGCAGGAAGTCGAGGGAGGTAAATAAGAAATGTAAACATAGTTTTGCCAGTTTCTTAGATGTTGAAACAACTGTGAATTATATAAGTTTTTAATTTCTATTTTTTTTTTACATTTAGAAAATGGATCCGTTTTTACAAATTCAAATTTGATGATTAATTATGTTTTTTTTTTACAGTTTGTAAATTTGAATATGTTTTGCCTGTGTTTACAAGTTATTTGATTAGGTTTATTTGTTTCATTGATATTTCTTTATATGTTAGAACAGGGCTAAATATTTATTATACCGAAATTTTCTTGGTTTAATGCGCAACCATATGCCGGTGTTTAATATTTGGAAAGTAGGATATTATCCCTTAGATGATGGTGTCATGTGGTCCTAACTGGAAGCAGTGGCGGCGATGTTGCTGGATGTAGTTGGAGGTTTGGGGATGAAATTGATTTGCGCGCAGCAGTGCCGCTTGGCTTCTGTAGATGGCACTGTATAGTTTCTGAAATTTAAAGGCACTGCGCGTTACAGTGGTCCAAAAAGTAGAACTCGGAGTGCACTTGGGTAGACCTGCAAATATTCTCAAAGAAAAATTATTAATCGTGAACTGAGTCACGGTATTGCCATAAATCAAACAGATGCGCATAAAATAGTCATTCCCCCACTATTATTATGATTTCAAAGTTTAAACTTTATTAACTGTAAAGTGACTCCCAAATTGGTTGCAGGCTCGGTTGGTCCATTAGGAGAATTTAGCTCCCAAAGAACTGCTGTCGATTTCCGATTGGAAAATAACACTTAAGAATACGAAACGCAGTTTTCAAAATTCCAACAGAAATATTAAACTGAAAAGGTAAAATATAATTTGAGTTAGTTTACTGCTTTTTTTTCCAAAGTCGATATCCAAATCCTCAAAAATGGCGTAAAATTTGAAAAGAATGCATTATTTCTATGTGTTTTGGACACGCACTCCCGCCACATTTGGCCATTTCTCCTACGGGATCGGCTCGGCGGAGCTGGCGGGCTTCTCTTCGGGGCAGACGGCCACATGTCACGCTCTGCCTCCCGGTCAGGTTAGGGGATGATTTCTCTTTTTGTTACTGTTTTTGGAGTTAGCTTCTGGTACAATATGTAGCACTATAGGCTGTAATTTCACACCCGGCTGCACATTTCCCTTAAAGCTACATTCTTTTTTTCTCCCCCCTTCTCTGAGACCCTCGCCGCCACCATCATCACCACCACCCACTCCCTCGGATTTTTTTTTCCGCCCCTCTCTCTTTTCTTGTGCCCTCGTGCTTGCGCACGGTTTGATCTCCACGTCGCAAAATAAAATTAAGCAGAATGGAAGGAGGCAAAAGGGGGAGGCAGATTGCTGAAGTTGTTGTTTTGAACGAATAAACCGCTGTTTACTTGTTGGGTAGGTGTTTGAACAGCACGTGTGCTGCGCCGTGTTTCTCTGATGGGTCAGATGGGGCCCGTGACCCCTCTTCTTGTTGGAAGGGGGCCGCTCTGCTCAGCTGCGGGGTCAGACGCCTCCTAAAAGGATGTTTAAACGACTCAAAATCGATCGTCGCCACTTTTTCGTCCTTAATGAAATCAGAAATCACCCCCAAATGTGCATTTTTTTCTAAGCCGCAAAATTAAAATTGGAAGACTCTAAATCAGTCGTGATGCAATTACGGACTCATTTCCACCCTGATGCGCAACTGCGGTATTTAAGATGCTGCCACCGCATGTCAAGAGTTTGGAAAATGTTTTTGGAGCCCTGCTGCACCCATTAGGAAAGGTGTAATGTATTGACAGAGAGCAATTTATCTTTTGCTCTCCTTCCTAATGGCCTGTGCAGTGGGAGAGAGGAGAGGTGGCAGAGAGCAGGAGGTGAAAGAGGAGGAGGAGGAGGAGGAGGAGGAGGAGGAGGAGGAGGAGGAGACGGCAGAAGCAGCACTGAGGGTCCAGTTGCTCCGCTGCGCCGAGCATCAGCGCACACGCTCCGGCCACAAGATCGAGGGGTTGATGGCAAAGAATTAAGATGCAGGAGCTGTCATTTATGTGCATTTTCTTCTTCTTCTCCCTCCTCCTCTCGAGCTTACATCTCGCGTTATTTCACCAATCGAACCGCGCTCCCCCGCAGAGGGGAGTTGACGCCACTGGTTGTAAGTTGAATATTAATCTTTATAGATTTGAGCGACGGGATCAGTCTGATTTATGCTGCTTGGGGTGGATCTGGGGCTAAATCAAAGCTGATTTTGGATTTTTTTTAAACCTTAAATTTTGCAATAATGTTAAATAAACACAAATTACTGCATGCTAACATAAAAGTAACACAACATTCCCGTAATATGTACAGATTGTTCAAAAAAAAAAAATATCAATGAAGGATTATATTGTACTCGAATAAACAAAATGTTTCTACAGCTTTCAGCCCCAGCCTCCAACAGTCCCCCCGACAATAATCTTGTAACAGGACAGAAATATGTCTCGACACTGTTCTCTATTGAATTTGCTGACTGTGTCCTGTTCCCCAGCTGCGAGGCTGCACTGCACTGAACTCCAGGCTACAAATCTTGCTGGCACGAACAGATGGAGCATCAATTTGATTCCTAGCTCAACACCGTAAAAGATTGATTTTGCACTTGCTTTTAATTTTTACTCATAATTAATTTGATCATTGCAACTGTTTTCAATTGAATCAACCCTCGTAAAATTGCAACGTGATATATATTTAATATGTGTCGATTCTGTTTATTTGTATCTACTGTGTATATTTTTTTCCCTGTAAAATCAAACTTGTGTTTTTTCTATTACTGGCTGTTGCTGCACCGATTCCAAACTGGTTATTGAAATAAAGTCAAAATCCTAAAGTATTACCGCATTTTTTTTCACATGATACACAAAATGCATTTTTTTTAACGCATCTGTATTTTTCTTTTTAAATAAATTCCTATTTTCAAATATAATTCGTTTACGATTGTAATCTGTTCCTAATCTTTCAGGTTGAACCTCTTTTAAACGTTGCTTTCACTTGTGTGCTTACGTTTCGATTTTCAAATCGATCAGCATTAATTGCGTGTGAGAAGGGTAACTATAAATTCTTAACGTACAAAATTATATACATACATATATATAGTTAAAAAGCTGAAATATACTTTAAAGGTTAATTTAGAAGTCATATATTTTTCCTCTGTTGGCAATTCATTCCATTTCAATGCGCAGGTGACGCTAAACAAGTCAGTTTAATTTAAACCATTTACTGTCTTTGATGGCGAATCATCAAAAATTAACAATGGGCGTAAAAGTCAATGCGGGACTTTACAGCTGTCACGCTCATATTTCAGGTGATAAAACATATGAAGCTCAGAGCTGCTCTGACTCTGAAAATCCACATTTTTATCTGCATGCTGCTGGATTGTGACTGGAGCTGACGTCAAGTCCGGCTCATGTCCTCCACACCAACCTGGGAGTTTTGTCCAAATCTTCCAAATCTAAGTGACACCAGGTCATTGGAAAACACTTGGTTAAATTACTTTTTATACCCTGGGCGCAGAAGCAGTGAAACACTAGTGTTTCTAGGAGTTTTCATGCCTCAGGTAGAGTAAATCATTAAGATAAATTAACATCTCATTTGCATTTAAACGTGAAAGATGACCCATTTTGCACAAATACAACATACAAATGTAAAAAAAAAACACTTAATCAAACAAAAATAACAGAAGACATTACATTTCATTGTGATAAATACTGCAAATCTAACATCTTCCAATTTTTCATGCATAAACAGTTGGAAAGCAGATGTAGACAAAGTCTTGCTTCTAATTCATTATGCAGATTTGCAAGTGTTAGTTGTGCCCTGCGGTGTTGGAAAAAAATAGGTCTGTATCTTGTCATTTTCTAAAATATTCTCAGTGTTGCATTTAGTGTACAGGGAACAGGGGCTAAATCCCTTCTCTTCCACATCAAACTTTCCACATGAATAGTTAAATGTGTGCCCCTCTGGTTGCAACTTTAACAACAGGCTGAGAGCTTTACCGTAAAACTACCAGGCCGTTTGGAACAAATCAAAGACTGGGAATTTAAACAGAGAGAATATAATACTTATCTTGATTTTTTTTTTAAAAAATTGCCAAATATGACAGCTCCTTCATTGTTCCTTATTTTATTGATCAAAATGTGCAAAATAAAAAAATGTTCTTGGTAAAACATGTGCACTGGGTTCATCACAGTAGGAAAGCAGATCTATACGTGTGTGTGTGTGTGTGTGTGTGTGTGTGTGTGTGTGTGTGTGTGTGTGTGTGTGTGTGTGTGTGTGTGTGTGTGTGTGCAGCAGCTATATGCCCGAGGCGGCTCGGAGGTGTCCCGCCAGCTGCCTCTGTCCCAACCAGACAGCCAACAGCTTCAAATCACATGTCAGCAATATGGGAAGCAGAGCTTCTGTCCGCTGGGCCGCTGACATGTGTTAGCCTATAGCATGTGAATGCATAATGTAGCAGCCACCTCCTGGTGGTGAGCTTTGACCTCACAAATGTTCATTAACAAAAGCACCTTTAACTCTTTCCTCTTTTGCCTTGTTGTGATTTTCATTTTCATCACTGTCTTTGCTTCACTGTAACAATGATATGGTAATAAGTCGGCGGCGGCGTGCGATTTGCTGATTAGCGCGTGTCCCTTACCACGTGTGAGGGGCTGTGTACACACATTGTATTCCTCTTCCCAGAAATCTACGGATGAGCAGTTCCCACATAAGCTCCTGATCACTTCTGTAAATGCTTCCTGTCACCTTCAGTGGTGTAATGATCATGAAAATTGTGACCTTGATCTATTGAAAGCCATAATGTGACTGAATGGACTCTTCCCACGCACTTTCTCTTCAGCTTCTGAGCTCGGAGGTACACTACTGGACAGCTCTGTGGAAAATTGTTTAGGGGCAATAAAAAGCCAGTAGTTTGGCTTGTAATGGTTTGGGCATTCCTCCTCTCTGCTGCCGTTTGGCTAAATCTCGTGATGGGGGCCCATGTGAATGTAGATGAGACTCTTGGAGATGCTGTCCTCAGGCACAGAGAGGCAGGGAGGTTTTATCTTCCAGCATGATAAAGAGCACGTTTAGAAGGATAGAAGAGTGCACTGCTGATGTTATGTCCCCTGCTTATCATTTAAGTGTAGAATTTCAAAATCTCTCCGCCATCATGATGTTGTTGTGCACATATTGGCATTGAAAGTTGCCACTTACCGCCATATTATCATTGTTTACTCCTAGACCGGGAGAGGAGAGGCATAATGCCTGATAAGGACCATAAAAATATATACTTCTACGGCATCAGGCACATTAAACACAAAGTCAGACTTTGTTTTCATAAGTGCATTTTTTGGTTTTAAACAACATGTCTGTCTCATGTCTTTGGCACAAAGGGCAACTTTTACTCTTTTGTTCTTCTTCAAGAGATGAAGGGCAGATATAAAAATGAAAATCTTTGGCATGATGTTGCTTGAATTCTCACTTAGTCGGAAAAATCTGCTTTAACAACATTGTTTATGATCACACCCTTGCCAGCTTTTCATATTTAAACGAGCAAAGGTTTAATTACCAAATGATGACAGTGTCATATGGCGCCATGATGGCACAGGGTGGCTAATGAATGCAGAGGAGCGAGGGGCGCGCATGCCAAACTGAGCGACAGTGGGACGCACGGATCAAAACAGTGCAAAACAGAAGAGGGAGAGACAGTAAAACATCTGTAATTTGCAATTCACTAATGTTCAATGGTTGCTCATGGATTAAGAATTTTAAACTATTGTCTGCCAGATGGAAGAGAAGAAGGGAAGAGGGAGGGAGGGATAGAAGGGGAGCAGGAGGAGGAGGAGGAGGCACCTCTGAGCAGCATATTTATATCTGTATATCAACCCTGCATTTGGTAATCAGAGGAAAAAACCAACTGCCTCCAAAAATACTCTGGGGGCGCCGCATATATTACCTATTTTCCAGCAGCACAAACATCAGAAAACAATTCCCCTCATTTGTTTGTCCTGATGCGTGTTTACATTTGCCAGGACAGCTTGGATTTGGATTGTGGGAAGTTATTCAGAATCTGGCTATAACCACGGTTACGGTTCAGGCTGCTGGACTCCGGGCCTGCTTGTGTGTTTTCCTGCAGGACGTTGAAGGGCTCTGAAGTATCACACCGAAATATCAGTTGGTGTGAAAGACGTTCAGGCTCAACCAGACATGAAACCTTCTGAAATGACGCTGTTTTCGTACAAGATCAGTGCATCCGTTAAAATCCGGTCTGCTTCTTAGACATACTTAACATGCATATGCAAAAGGTTTACAAGTTCTTTTAGCGTTATGATGCTTTATTCCTGTTGATTGTCAAGCAGACAACACTTAGATGGCTCAGATTCACAGTTTGATGTAATACTCAAGCACTTTGTCAGTTCCCGCATGCCGCTGCTCTTTCTGTTGATTCATTTTGTCTGCGGATTTTTCAGACAACCATTGATTCCTCATTGATTTCCAAAAGTATCAAAATCCTCCATTAGGTCTTTGGGAGCACAGCTGCATTACACAGGCCCGTGGCTCGATTGGACAGCGTTCACAATGATGAATTGTGTGGGCCAGGCTGGAAGTTTCCAGACTTTGCGATTGATTTTCATGTCATAAGGAAATGAATGGAAACCCACGTCCGCCTGAGCAGCTGCAACACAAATGTGAGCTCAGAAGACGAAGAGAACAAACAAACAAAAAAAAAAACACACCTTCTTTTTGGTTTTTTCCTGAGAATTTCTTTTTGGTTGTTTGTTTTGTGAATCACAGTGGCCAAAATGTATAAAATGCACAAATGCACAAACTTTATTCTCTGTCTCTGCTATCAATAAAGGTTAAATGTGGAGAAAAGCCAGCAAGTGTTGATGTAAATTACAATGGAGAACTCATCTTTTCAGTAGTTGCTATGCTGTGATGATGAGTTACTGCAGCCGTTCTTCCTGCAGAGACACCTCCACCCACTAAATCACTCGCCAGGAACAAGCAAGTTACTCTAAATATTTAAATATTTGCGTCTATACTGGCGATTCACGTTGTCACATTGATGGATTTTGATAAAAGCGAAGAGCTGGCTCTTGATTTTCGGTGCTGGATTTACACATGTTGTAGCAGTTGTTGTTGGCGATTTATCCGGGCCCTCTGACTGCTCCGGACTCCCCTGGCTCTCTCACCAGGACGGAGAAAACATCTGCCATTTTCCTCTGTGGCCAGAGCGTCAGGTGAAGGTGCTGCCTGCTAGTCTCGTGACATGGCACACATGGGTACCTCCAACAACAGTGCTCATTAACAGGCAAATGGAGCACGAGCCCCCAGCAAATTGAGCAGCGGTTCGCCAGCATCGACCATGCCAGATTGTTCAGATAGCCGACGTGACATCACAAAGTGCCAGCCCCCTTTGCCCAACCGCCACCTCTGCCTCTCTCCCTTTCAAAAAAAAAGGAAAAAAAGAAATTAACATCCCTAATCATCTGCCAGACTAAACATTATTCTTCATGATTCAGATCAGCCATGCTTGCCCTCCACTCACAGAGTATCTCTTCTCTCTCTGGGCCAAAATCAGCCAGCCTTGGACTGATTGCTCAGCCTTTTGTGCCCTTCGTTTGTGAGAATGGCAAATCGATTTGAAAGTCATCACCCATGAGTTGCTATCATGCAGAGCTGGGCACTGAATGTTGCAGATATGAAATGGAAATCAGGAAAACAAGAATGTGGGGGCTTATTTTTTTGGATCCTTTTCCCCCCCTTGCATTAAAATATTGAAACTGCAACTGCACATTCAGTTTGTTTTTGTTTTTTGAAGGTTTTCAAAATGGCTTTACATTAAAATAATGTCTAAAATAACACACAGCTCAGTTCTAATGATGCTAATTAAATTGAGCAACAACACCAGCATTGCAGCATAGCACTGTTTGAATGTGGATAAAAGATCCCGAACATTGGTGTCTTTTGTCCGATTATTTAAAAAATACAAACAAAAGGAATTTCTAAATATGTGTCCTGGTGTACTTATATTTAAAGACATATTGACTTCTGCCTATTGAATGATAAACCCAAAAAATTAAGGGATCAAAGGAAGAGAAAGAAACATAGAATATTTCTGCCCAAAAGGTTTTATGTCAAAGTCTACCTGCCCTGATGACTGCAACTGAGGCACCTTCAAGAGCGGTGAACCTTGGATTTCCATCAATGGCTCTGAGGTGTGTGCATGGCACAAAAATTGGCCATGCAGATGAGGGAGAGTGTTAACACGATTGCTGATTAATAACGCCAATTAGAATGCACAGCACGCCAAAGTGAAGAGCAGATCAGCGTGAATAGGACAAGATTGTCTGACAGAAGAATCTCAACATGCTTGAACCACCTTGGCTCCCGCTGTTATCAGATTTCATCCGTCCAAATATTGAAGTAAGAAAAACATGCTTGATGTTTCAAATGCTTCACTGAAGAGTAGAATGTGTCACCAGTGCGGTTATCTGTCCTCCAGCCGCATTTTTAGAATCTGCAGAGCACTCAAAATGGATAAAAAGTGTTTATCCACATGTCCTGGTGACTTTTTTTCATTTTGTTTTTTTTTGTTTGCCACTTTATCAGCATGTCTATATGTCAGTATAACCCAAGTCTCACAGGGTCCCTCTCTGGACAACGATGTATTTAAACCCCTCCAGAGGTCATATAGACTCTGTCCAGAACATCACCTGCAATCAATAGTGTTGGTAAACCAGGCACAACTGAGCAGACATAGAAGGTCCTCTTCTAAAGACACTCTGAGGGAACCAAACAGACCACTGCGCTGCTGAAACGTGACAAGAAAGACTGATTAAGCACCTGATGGAGGGAGGACTATGGGTTACTGTAACCCAGAGAAAGGACTGCAGAGTATGTACTGATGCAGGTAAATGAATTAAAACATGCATTTAGAAATATAAAGAGTAAAAGAGATACATTTACTCAGTTTTACACAGCTTTATTTTTTTAAGAGTCTGTCACAGTCAAAATAGTCTCCCTGTGCACGTCACAGAAACTCAGGCTGGGTCCTCCAACAAGCAACAACGGCAGGAAAACAGAGAGGCACAAAACTACGCAAGATGAAGGTGTTAATGACACAAACACAGACCTAAAAAGGGAGGAAAGGAAAGGAAAGGAAAGGAAAGGAAAGGAAAGGAAAGGAAAGGAAAGGAAAGGAAAGGAAAGGAAAGGAAAGGAAAGGAAAGGAAAGGACACTGATGGGCTTACATTTTTTTTTAATGTAATGGAGATACTGCACTCGTCACCTTACATAATAGAATAGAAACAAATCCATGAGACCCCATGTTTTATTCTGACATTTAAGCAGCAGAAATGTATTTTTTAAATTTTTGACAAACAGCAGTACTGAGTGAAGCCAAAAAAATTAATCAAAGTAATAACTATTTTTCTTTTTATGAATTCAATACTCCGAGAATGCAAAGCTCATTTTTTAAGTCAATACAAGCACAAAAGTTTCATTTTTTTGTACTTTACACTAAACTGTTTTTGTAGTTCATCAAATATTCTTAAAATCAGTCAAGATAATGAAATTAAGTTTAAACCCTTCCCGGTTGAAGACATAAATTTAAGAATAAGTCAATTTCATCCCAAAATTCAAGTACATATACTGGTTAAAACAGAATTAGAGCCTTTTACACTCAAAAACCAATCAAACAATATATTCTGTCTTTTATCATATCAAAAGTCCTTATGAAAACGTTTAGGACCTCCCTGTCTGACCTCTCTGGTCACGCAAATGGTCCAGACCCACTCCCAAGTCTGTACTTCGGTTACCAAAACACTGAAGCTGAGTGCAGAGATGCCGTGTGTCAACTGCAAGTGGGTTTTGAAGAATTGGCATCGTCATTTAGGCAGCACCTCACATCCTTCACAAACAAATGAAGCCCCTGCTGCTTCAAAGTGAGATTGATCTCCCTTTGAGACTTGGCTTAGAACACTGGGATTCTGAATATTGAGAAAGGTGCCTCTCCATGGAAACCCAGCGGAGGCCCACCCCCCGCCCCCCCCCCCCCCCCCCCCCCCCCCCCCTCCCCATCCCCAGCCTCCACTGGAGGCATGTGGAAATAAGGGACCTGGTCGAGTTTTCAACTTCATCAATATTCACTCATTCATCGTGAATCCTGGCAGCAAATCCTCGACTGTATTACTGGATGGATGTTCTCCTTTGTCACTGTGAGCAGTGTCTGAAATTGAATTTTAAATTAGAATAGAACAATTCCAAAACTGTATGGACTCTGGTCACAGCTATATATATCTATATATATCACTTAATGATGGCAAAATTTTCAATTTCCCTGTGTAGGTCTGTGGCACAACCCAGCCATTAAATAGGTCAGGGATGGATGTGCAGAGTTTACTCTAAGTTCTATAGAAAAGATGGGAAATCCTGCTGATGAAACAGCTTTTTTTAAAAAAGCATAATCAATAAAGGAAAACAGAATAGCCAGTGAGACTCATCTCTTTCCCTAGCTGCTTTATTGGAAACATTTATCAAAAATACCCTCCTCGGTACGGATAAAGATGCTTCTGCTGGGTTTTAAAAACCAGTGATCCCACTAACAGATCATAGTTGGTCACCCTTGCTCTCACTGACCCACATCAGCGTGGGTCACAACATCTGCAAATGTGTGTGACACAGCCGCGAGGAAGCTCTTTTCATGGCGTGCTGTCAATACAGGCTGAAATCTGGTTATTGCGTGATTGGGGATGACAAACTGCCTGCCTGTGTAATTTAATTAAAGTTTCAACAAATCAGTGTGGGAAAATACAAGCGTTGTTTTCTTCTGTGAGCTTGTAAGCATTCAAAAATCCCTCTTTTCTAAAGAAATAAAACTATTTCACATTTTGTGGTGTTATGACTTAAGATAAACAGCTTTTCTTTTTAAATAAGATGTTTAAGTTTCCATTAATTGTTCTATATCTAATCATTTAAAAAAAATGAATTAATAACAACCCTGCTACAAATTGTGCCTGTTGTTATAAAAATGTTAATTAGCAGGGGGTACTGACCTTCCTTTTGGCATTGTGCATCCCCAGCTGAGGACAGGGCGTTTGCCCACTGTCGCCACTTAATGACGCTAATATTAAACACTCACAGAACGTTGTCACGCTTTTGTCTTCATTCATATCAAAATGAAGTTCTCGGAGGCCCACAGTTATCAATCACGGCAGGGCTCCAGCTGTTCGCAAGTCTTTGGCCTGGCTTCAACAGTCAGCCTTACAAATTGTCTCTGAATAGCGTCGAGCAAGGCCCCTTCAACCCCCTTTTGTCACCGTCTCCTGACAAATGCTCTTCGGCTGCCTCTCCCAGACACATGCCTCCTTCCCACCTTCTGCTCGCTGCTATCAGATGGCCTGCTTTGCATTCTCGCACGGCTCACTATGAGCGGCTGCATCTCCGCGGCTGCTGGAAGCCCAGTGTCACACAGCGCTGTACCTCATTCACCGCCATCATCTGCATCCATCTCGCCAAATGCCTTTTTCCCCTTTGGCTTTGGAGTGGGAATAGATTTGCAAAAGTTACAGCCGTTTTCTAAATTCAGCTAGAACGCTNNCCCCCCCCCCCCCCCCCCCCCCCCCCAAATTTCAGCTATGCTGTGAAGCCAACATGTGTTGCATGATGCAGAGTGATATTATATCAACTTTTACTTTCTCAAAACTTTCCTTTAATGATTTTAGGTCATAAAAGTGTGTTTTCTGGCTAAAGCGGCAACCAACAACACTGAAAACAGCACAAGAACAAACCGTTCGCTCCAATAGCCGCTGTGTGTTCGCGGAAAAGGAAATGGACATTCAAATTGCATGAAAAGAAAGAAAAAGCTAAATAATTTACTTGTGTTGACTGCTGGAAAGAAGGCTTCAGGAGCACTTCTTTTGGAGATCGCTAACGCGAAAGTGCAACCAAAAAAAATAACTCTGGGGGAAATTTGTTCCCCAAGGAGGCAACTGTGCCTCAGTGGAGTCTGGTTCATTCTTGCTTTTGGCAGCATAATTAAAGGATGAAGATTTCTGTATTATATAAGTTCAGAGTATAAAAACCCCTTCAAATATCGAATGACAGCGACGAGAGTGTGACACGGTTTCCAGTGCCTGATTTGGAGCCGCCAAACCTCGACTGGCTGCCTCCGACCTGAGCTGAGCGTCAGCCAGAGCTGAAACAACATGTTGATTCTTCTGTCAGACTCTCCAAAAGTCCTGCTGATGGAGACCAGCTGAGACAGACACCCTGCGAGTGCCTCCAGCTGTAGTAGTTTGGAAGTGACAGCCGGCAGTTTAAGCTTTGACGCACGGTTCAGCGCTTTAGGGCAGGCAGGCAGGCACAGATAACGTTTGCTTTTCCCCGTCCGATAAAAAAATCATCGGATAATCTGAGGAGTTTGACAGAAATTACGGAAAGACAAAACCATGATTTGTGTCGTCTTAAGCTCGAAAATTAGTTCACTGGATTGTTTGACATGACATTGAAACTAGCAAAGTGTTCTCTATCTGGGATATGCTTAATATCCCAGATACATGTTATCATCCTGAAATCAGGATGATAACATGTAAAGAAGCATATTAATCTAGAGTGGGTGAAGGAAAACGCTGTTAGTTCCATCAGTACAAAATAAAAATTTCAGGCGGGTCTGAACACTGGGAGGCCATCTTTCACTTGTGATGTCTGCAGGCATTACAGATCTCAGCTGTCAACAGTGACACTTTCTTCTCTTTTAGAAACCCCAAATTAAATCATAACAAATCTGAACAAAACTGTGATGGCTAAGTAATAGTAATAATAATAATAATAATAATAATAATAATAAAAAAAATCTGTGCACTGTTCATGCTGACTCTTTGGTGCATTTGGGCCCCAGAAACCTCTGCCTCCGGTGTCACTGCTTGAAACATTTCACTACTGGTTCACAACTGGACAAGGACTGGAGGGGAAAATCAAGTCTCATCGTCTTCCTCATCCTGTTAACTAAACCCTACTAACCTGTGATCACCAAAAGGGTTGTTTCCTGTAGAAAATGGAGGCTTTACCCCCAGACAAATGATAGAATTGTCACCTGAGAACAAATGGAATGTTCGCTTTATATTGTTTTGTATCCACTTCATGAGAAATAATTAAGACAGATGGGCAGATGAATTAGATGTCCTCCAAGGTCAAACGCTGATTGCCTCACAGCTCTATTATTTCTCTCTCTCTGACACTTTTTCATGATATTTTTGACATCCACTGCAGAAGAGAAAGTGAAGGAGACACAAATTGATTGTTTTGCAGACAAATCGGTCACAGTCATCTTCGGCAGATGGATTAATAGCTCTGATGGAAGTCCCAGGTTGACGCAGAGGGACCGGCCGGAGACACGAGAGATTGCTTTAAACCCAGGGGAGCTGCGGGAATGTAGGTTGTATGGAGGGCCTGATGAAAAATGTGTGTGCTAGAATTTGGAGGGACTTGCTCCTCTTGATTTTGAATTCTCAGGGCTCTCATGTAACCCACCTTCCCTGTTTACAGAAATCTGTCCTTCTTGCAGTCTGTGGTGGTTTTCTCTAGTTTGAACAAAAAACCCTTTTATTTTTATACCACCACTTCATTTAATTTGGTCAAATTAGTCAGTAAAAGCTTAATCAAACTTGACGGCCAAAATATTGTCTTTCAAGCCGACTGAATATTGACAACTGACAGTTCAAATATAGTAAAATCAAATTTTATAAATTATAATATTAGGTTTAACATTTAATAATGTTAGTTCTGGAGCCTCAAGCGTCATTTGTATCCTACGTTTGTAACAGTGTTCTTACGCTCCTCATAACAAGAAGGTTCTGGAATCTCCAGGTTTGGAGCTTTGCAAAGCTTTTAGATAAATGTGGTGGAAATAATGCAATAGTTTCAGTAAAGCACAACAAAGTATCTCCATGAAACCTTCATCCAAAAAGAAGTACCTTCATAAAATATCCCAGAATCCCTCCTATCAGGCCTATTTGACGTTGTTTGATGTAAACTGCAAAAGAATTTGTCTACCTAATAGCTTTAGAGGGGCTGAACAGTTCTGTTGTAAGACCAAAAGTTTTCCAGTAGAACAGTTCAGCATGTGGTTCTTGTCGTCATAGTCACAGGAGAACAATAACTAAACAAGAATGTTGTTACTCAGTAATAGGAGGGAGACAAAATGGATTTACCCACAACTATCAACTCAGTGTCTCTCTTCCATTCCTTCTGATGATCAATTAGATCTTAATGGAGAGCCTGCTGTGTTGTGAGATGATGTCCAACAGTATCGTGTTTGTGTGTGTGTTTGTGTGCGTGTGTGCGCATGTGTTTTGGAATAAGAACTGGCAGACATACACAGCAAGCAGCCCATAGCTGAATACTCATGCAGATCTGTCTTTTGATTCAATCACTGATGTCATTAGTTTCAAACACATGCTTATTTGATCTGTTTTTTATTTGACATAATTTATAAAACTGTTGCTGACTTAAAGTGCTAACCTCTTAAGGTTTCATGTAAGCTGAATTAAAATTCACCTTCTTTTTGCCTTTATTTCATCCTTATTGTTCAATGCATGTTAGCTACATAAAACAATTCATGCAAGTTAGCGTGTTAGTTACAGTTAATAGGGTGGGCCGTGGGGCAACCGCACATTTTGTACTGCACATCTAGTGTTGAATTATACTGGGACTAGACTGGACTCTCAATATAAACAAATGCCTTACTGGAGTTTTTTTTTCTTCTTCTTCTTCTTTTTGGATGAGATCAGCGTCTTCTATTAAATATCCCTACTCTGTTCCATAATTTGGCTTTTGAAAGGAAAATGGACCTGATGTTTGCATCTGTCTTCATAACAGAATGGAACAGTAGAACATGGTGTTTCAATCCTATTCTCATTTCAGCACAAATGGCAAGTCCCTATTTCAAATGACAGCACCATTAGCAGGATAAATATTCTGAATTGGGGCAGCTTAAACCTTCAACAGTCGCCCCCCTAACCCAGCACACATTCACTGTGCTGCTTTGCTCATAATTCCTCACACGCTGCCGCTGACACAAAGGCCCGATCAACATCCAAGGCTGCAGCTTGTCAGCTGAGGAATATATAAAGATAAATGATAATATGTTAAATCCCACTTAATGACAAATTTTTAATTTTCTGAACATGGTCATTTTCTGGCTAGTGAATCAAGTGTAAGGAGCTAATTACGTGAGGATCTGTGCAAAAATAACTCCTCATTTTCAGGGATAATGGAAGAGAAATGTTGTAGATTAATAGCACTATTTATCCTTTTTAAATTTCTATCCCTCTCCGGTGATAGCTGTGCTCCCTCAGGAAAATATTCATAAAATGAAATTGAAGCTCTTACTTAATAGGTTATTAATTTTTCTGCGTTTTTTTTTCTCAGGGCTGTATATTTAGGTTGTGGCATTCAGTCACTGGTGGATTTCATTTGTTTATTTATGTTGTTTTTTTTTAAACTGTGGCACAATAGGCTGCAACATGTATCTTTGTCAGAAGATATTTGCTATTCTAATTTTATGTCAGGCTGAGATTATCAAAAAGAGAACGTGAACAGTGTTGGCTGCTGACAACACTTCAGCCTTCAGCCATGTGTTTCCATTAGCGAGCCTAGGCTGTCTAGGCGTTTGTTCCTTCTATTATTTTCCATTTCAGTCTTTTATCTTGATTTAAAGTGATGCTCACTGAATAACCCACCCCCCCTCGCCACTGATTCACCTTCGTCGGAGGTGTGAAATGCTGCACTGTGTGAGGTTTCACAAGAGGGACCCGGGGCCTCCAGGGAGCCCATGCAGATCGGTTCAAGGTGGAATAACTATCTTTAGCCATGCAGCATGTTTGGAAATGCAGGGAGGAGGGAGCGAGTACCTGCAAGGAGGAGAAAGTAACCTAAAGGCTCGGGTCAAGGTCACAGGGCAAGCCTAACGATCTGAGCCACGTTTAGAAATGATTACAGAACTCATCCTGGTTAGAATAAGTAAAGAGAATGTGCAGTCAATCTATAATCTCAGTCAGTAACAATAGAGTACTTTTAAACTTAATTTAAAGAAAGCCTTGTATAAATAGTTTTTTTTAATTTATTTGATGTTTCCTCTTTTTTTGTCACTGAATGACACCAGCAGCAACAACATTATTGTTATGACTTTTATTTATTTTTAATGTATTGCTGTTTGTAACCCTAACCCTCAAAAACATTGTCAACATAAGCAAAACCACATTATTATAGACTGAATTACATATCCATTAAAGTATATTAATACACTTAACAGAAATGAAATGCCTTCAAAGAGGGAAATCCTATCTAAACAGCAAGGTTGATACAATCACTCACGCAAGGTTCAATCCATAGGATTATATTTTTTAATGCCACATTTTAAAAATCCATGTCATTAAAGTGTTTTTTTTCTTTGCTTATTATCAGATGTATTTATGGAAAGTTAATTACTGATAAATAAACTCAAGTATAGGAGAGTTTACAAAGGTGCTAACATAACACCTTAATCCAAACCATAATCATCTCGTTCTGAGTTTTTAAGGGTTGAAATGAGTAAAGTTTTAACACTTTAGCTCTTGTGAGGACATTGAAAGGCATATGGTGCTCTTCCTGCTTTGAGGACTCTATTATGTGTGTCTAAAACCATATAAATATGGTTATTAAATGAGTCTTTTATCTCCACAGCTCCTCATGGTTTTCACATTCCAATAACTCGTCCTTATGACAAAGGTGATATAAAATGGAGTGACAAGTTTCATGAATTTCCTTTTTAATCCATCAGCCAGGATGCAGGTTCATTATTGTGAAAGTCTTAATGGTTTTTGAAGTCTCACCGTCTTTGGAAGGCCAGAACGGGGGGTTATTATATCGTCTGAGTGCTTCAAGACAAACTGGAGAGAAGGGATTCTTAAGAGACCCTCACCCCGGCAAAAAGCCAAGCTCAAGTGCCTGTCAGTCAATCATCCTCCCCGCTAGAGCCAGATTACTTACATTCTGGGAAACTGTGATACTGAGGTCTCCAGTTGATTTTAAATTAATGACATTTTGTTTCCTCTATTTCCAAAACAGACGCAGTGCAAATCTATCATTTCCTGGGCAATGCTTCCTGGGTAGCTTCCCCTGAAGGATCCAGTCTGATTTTGATTTTGATTTTTTTCAATTTCTATTTAGAAATTCTGCAAACTCAAAAACCTGAAAGTATAACATATAGGAATGCTCACACAATCCCGACCTGTTTATGCAGTATAAAGTTGATAGGCTGTCAAGCCCCCAGCGAAAAGAGCCGGAATGAGGCGGGCTATCCTTTAAATTGCCGGGGTGATATTTGCAGATAATAAAAGAAATAAATCAGACAACGGGGCTGAATATTTCATTTGTTATCCATATTCCTTATGGGCAGAAAAAAAATGATACGGAAATGTAAAAACAGCAATTCCACTTTGCCCCCTCTGGAACTGTACCACTTGAGATGCTATTCTTATATCTGAAGACGAAGTGCATGCTTTCCTGCAGCCTGCAACAGATAAATCTAACAGGCAGCCAGAATTACTGGTCGTAATGTGGTGTAGTCTTAACACAGTCTGCTCTTTCACTGTTTTTATTTTTGTCAATCTCTCAAACTAATGGACACTCTGCACATCGAGCACGGGTCTCTACTTATAGATGCAGTAAAAAGAGAAAAACCCTTTTTATTGCGACAATACGGAAGGTTACAAATATTTTAATTTGCGTTTTCTGTGTCGAAACTGACCTCTGATTTAAAATGAATTTCTCTGGTGACTTCAGAATAAATTAACTTCCAACGTCATCTTCATATCCATGGGCAGCTTTTAACTGCACCTCCTGTAAATGAGGCCCAGGCTTTTATTAATAAGATGTTTTTACCCTCTGTAAACCTCGCGCTGAGCGACACGGTGCCCTGCTGCTGTTGCATGATGGGTCTTTTGCAGCACAGGCTCCCAGAGCATATCCCTCATCACCGAGGCCATTGTGCATTATGTTTCTGAGATGACACCCAAGACCTCCCACAACCCCTGGGTGAGATTTTCCCCACCCTGCTGCAGTGGCGCTTTAATCTTTATTTCGTCATGTCCGTTCTCCCCAACCTCTAATGCATTGTCTCATTTCTTCTTCGCCCATTTTCTGCTAATTCACCGCCATCTGCCTCAGCATCTGTTTGATGGGAGAAATAGGAGGGGGAAAAGGCTCTTCCTTCGTCTTCTCCTGTAACTTTCTCTGCTCCTCCCTGTGTCGAAGGCCTTTTTTGTCAGGGCCAAAGCTTCCACCCCTCTCAGCCACATAAGCCTCTTCAAACCCCCTTTTTAAACCTTTAATGCTACATGTAAACCTTAGACCTGCTTCCTCTCTTGTTCACGGAGGCCCCCCCCAAAGATAAGAAGAAGAAAAAAAAAAACACACTGGGAGGAGGCAGGGAGGGAGTGTGGGTAAGGGTGGGGGGTCATATCCTTTCCATGTCCAACCGTTTAGTCAATAACCACTGTCAACAGGAGCGCACAAAAGATCAGAAAAGTGCAATTGTAATTTTCGGACAATGCCGGTGAGCTCTCACAAGGCTTGGCTGAAAAAAGGACACCGGCTCCCCAGTGCACCCCTCCTGCCCCCGTCCCCCGCTTCTCCTCGCTCTGGTTTCCTCTCTGTCCTCTCTGCTGACAATAGGGAAGCCTGCTGCATTGCCGGGGAGAGCCACGGGATCACCTCAGTCAGCTTGCGGATTACAGACATTCTTTGGCAGGGCCGGTGTTGCTGCGGAGCGCCCGGGTCCTCGTGGGCCTTCTGAGGCTGCACTGTCGCCTCGGGCCCC
>BJFM01000586.1:0-55094 GCA_016586285.1 Arothron firmamentum | reverse complement strand
TGTGCGTGGGGGAGAAGCAAGAGTTGCTGGTAGACCGAGACTGGCACCAACATGTGGGGAGGTGTGTGCGAGGCAATCTACAGAACAAATGAGGGCACCGTCGCCTGTCATATTTCACATTTTCTTCGTTCTAAATAAGACAAAGACCATGTGAGCAGAAAGCTCTTAGGAGGCATAAACAGCTGGAGAACGCTGCACCTCCACTGCACTGTGACCCACGCCGCAATAAATCTGAATAAAAGTGATTATGATGAGGCAAAGTGATCAAGCAAATGAAATATCTGGCCTTTAGCATATAAGTCAGTGAGGTGAGGTGTGCTTTATAGCCCTTGCTCTAGGGGAGCCATACCTTTTCCATGTCCTGGACAATTTGCTTCTCTTATTGCATGTTCTGCCTTTTTGAAGGGGGTTTGGCGATGAGACCATGGCACGTCTGAAAGCTCACTGGTCATTAGCATAATTGTTGGTTGTAGAAATAAAGATTAATTTAGGTATAGGTCCATTGGATGCATTCTTACCTTTTCGTATACCTCAAGTGGCTCTGAAAGATTAGCACTTCTAATGTATTTATTTCATTTATTCCTGTATTAGAATACTTGAGGGATTTTTTTTAAAACAAAGGTAAATGATATTCAATATTTAGTGCAAATATTTAAAGATCTAAATACTGAGATTGAGTAAGGTTGGAGTTTTTAATTTTTTGGTACATTACAATTATAACTCATATTATTAATGTGATTCTATAAGTGCCTATGAATAAAATTCTACTTGTAGCACCTAATAAGCGGGGACTGGCCCTGACCTGGGTGCTGTCAGTTATCCAGTAGAGGTTCCAGCTCCAGTGATGATCTGGCAATGATAAACATGGATCAATACCTCCAGCCATGTGGACAGACACCTAGAATCCACACGGCTACTGTCACAGCCGAGCGAGTTGCAAGCCCGCCGCCGACAATCCCACCCCTTACTGCTGTGACTGTGGTCCTCTGACACACTTAATTTAATAATTTGATCAAGAAAAGTGTCACATTAAGCAGATCTTGCAGTCATAAATGAGAAATATGCGGGTTTTATGATCTGTAAATGAGTACCCCTTCATGGATGGTTATTTTAGTGTCAAAATATATTAAACACATAGGGAGGAAAGGCTGTAACTGATCATATTCCATGCAGTTAATGCTGCAGAGTAGTTACTTGTTTGTCTTATTCCTGTTTAATTTAGTCACACTTTTATGTTTTGGGTCACCAAAGAAATAATCCCATTTATCAAAATTCAGATAAATGTATGATACACATCTGTAGGGGGTAAATTTGAGACAGCCATACTGAGAAACGCAATCAGATGCTACTTGCAGAGGAATGAAATTGGTTAATACAAAGGCATGTCCGTAATAACAGTGTCCTTTCTCCAGTGACAAAGACAAAGTGCCTGCGTTTGGAGCTTACAAGCGCCAGAGACAAGTGATGGCTGGAGGTAGACTTTGGGAGAGCGTTTGAATTTCATGTCCAAGAAGAGGCAGCCCGTCATTAAAAAACCCTAATTTCTGTGTCAGGTAGACTTACAGGTAATCGATCATCTTGTCACAGTGTTTTGTTTTGTTTTTTTTCTGCCCCTTCCTCGTTCAAAGGGAATTCTTCGTCTTTCCAATTAAACTCGTTGCTGAAAAAGAAAATGTCTGTGGCCCATTTGGTCAGCTTAGATCTTTTTCTAACTGACCTCATCTGAACATTTGGAATAACAGAGTCAGAGATTTTATTTTTTTTTCTGAATACAGCCTGTTCTTTATAGCACTGGTGGCTTTTACAAAGAAATATTTAGTGACGCTTGATCAATTTGGAAATCATTCCTTCTCTAACTGTTCTGAAATTACCTCACACTTGTTTAAATATATGAACAATAAAAAGCATTTCAGTCATTTTAGCAGTCAGCATAAGGAACTTTTTCTCCTTTGTGTTTGAATTCAATGTATCCAGTTTCTTTCATCAGGACTGACAGATACTTTGTCTCCAGAGAGTGTTATTTTGGAAAGGGTTACCTCTGCATGACAGTTTTACTCAACGTGACGGCAGCAGTTCTGGTCCTGTCAGTGGATGACCGCATGAAAGACTTATCTGTTAGCGTTTTAAAAGTTAATATTTGTCAGTTTCGGTTTCTTTGAAGACCACTGACTCCCCCGTGGTTCAGAAATGCCTTTGCTGTTCTAGGGGAAGCATACATCCCTAACACACTTTGGCAAAAACAACACAGTAGGGTGGCTTATGAGTACTCAGCTAGAACGCCTGTGTCCCTGAGCCTCATGTTATTTATTGTGGTTAATCTGTGGTTGGAGTAACCATGGTCAGACAGGCGTCAGCCAGAGGACTCAGAGACATCGTTTGATCTTAGCTTTGAATTGTATAATCTTCACTCCTAAATAATGTAGCTTGGTGAGACCCAAGCATGGCTACCCCTGCAGTATCTCGTTGTAAATGTTAAAATTGAATATTTCTGATGGTGCGCTACATCACAATACTGACCTCGTACATTCACTACCCAAAGTTGCACCCTCTGTGCCTGTATTCATTATCAAGTCGTCAGAAGGAACTTCTTTTCCATCTATTATTCATAGTTGTGGGCAAGATATTGTCATGAAAATGTTGGCACAAACATTCGAAATAGCAAATAAAAGTAACCGTGAAGTATTTTTAACAGCTGTGGAAGTGCTACAAGAGCTGCAGAACATAAGATACAGTGTTAGAAGATGATTACATTCATTCTCAGCCAGCATTTAGTTGGACAGAGGTGCAATGGCAGCAGAAATGCAGTGGGGAAGAGGGAGCCTTGATTAGCAGCAGCCTTCCCAGCGTGCTCCACAATGACAAATGACTGACTCCGAACAATATCTAAGGCGATCAGGATAAAGCACCGGCCATTTCAAGCCTCAGCAAAATTCTAATTTTAATTAGAGCCCGCACAACACACCAAATATAAATTGTTCCAGTGGCATTTTGGCCTATCAACTCCTGCAACAAAACGAATAAAGAAATTGATTAAACTGATAACCAATGCAGAAAATTTAAATTATTGAGGCACCACATTTGGGATCTATATGTCACTGCACTGCTATTTTTACCCTCCCATTCAGACCTCCATTTTCTCTGCATGAGAGAGACTGGAAAACACAAGAAAGTCAGGAAAAGGAGAGAAAAATGCGGGGGGGGGGGGGGATTTGTACGTTAAAAGGTAGAAGTGTGTAGGCAAATAGGTCCTCAGCTTTAGGGTTATTAATGACTCTTCAAAGATCTTCGACTTTTCCAATCTCTCAGAGAAGCGCATGAAAGAGTCTGCAGATGAAGCTGACCTTCAAAATGTTCTTTGGTCTTTAGTTAAGAAATTCACTCACCATTATGGCATCATTAAGGAAACAAGGATAAAATTACTCCATGGTTAATGGCCTATAGGATCTCCCACCAAAATTTGTTTCAGATCTAATAAAACTGTGCTTAACACAGTCAAATGAATTATGAGGACTGTTATGCGGGGTATTAAAATATGGAAAATAGATTTTTCGTGAGCTTGGAGGACTGGACTTTTCAAATCAGATGGGAGAAAAGGATTTTCTGGGCAATAAATTCCACTACGTCTCTCGTTAATTTCCTTTGAGATTTATCATGTGGTTTTGATTGTCCTTAAAATACAGCGTTCAATGTTGCAACTTTGCTGTTTCCAAGAACAAAAAAAGTGTGCGTGCCTTCGCGTGAAGTCTACAATTACTGGTTAGAATCCTTTTGTGTTTGAAAAAATATAGTGCAAAGAAAGCAAAAGTCGTGTAATGAATAAAACAAAGATTAATATGTTATTTGTTAAATTAAGGTTTGCTCTGGGGGGGAAAGATGCACAGCTTGTTATTAACATATCGCACAAATGCAGGTAGCAAGCTGTTACTAACAGAATGATGCTTCAGCATATTGAGGGTCATCGTTGTCTCAAATACCACCAAACCTGCAGAACCGTGTCGTTTTCGCCACTTATTACCTGCTATTGTAATCCAGAACTCAATGCCATTATGAAATACAGACTTATTTAAAAAAGGGGTAAAAGTTGGCCCAAGATCGTGCCACAAAGAGGTGGTTTATGCGGTAATGGCGTTTGCTCTCTTTAAACTTTAATCTTTCCTATTAATTCCCTGCAACTGGAGAATGTGCGAAAGTTAATGTTCCATGAACGTGTTTCTCACTCCGCAATCTCTTCAAGCTAATTACCTTCAGGTGCTAAATGGTGGGAAATTGCCATCCATTTGGATGAGAAAAATTTCACCTCCTGCTCCCTAGTGAAACATTTTTTTGCAGCGCACATTAGGAAGGAAAAAAGCTGGTGGGGTGTGGACTCCACCAAGGTAAACAGTGGTCATAAAAGTGCAACTACCTTGTCTTTTCTGTCCTGAAATAGACAGCCATCTTCTGTTCCTTCCATTCCTAATAGGTCAGCAGGTTCTTCTTGGAATATAAAATAGGCAGTTGACTGGTATCAAATCAAATATAGTGCCCAAAATGTGTCCATTTAAATTTTAAGGCACTTTTAATTTTATGTCCAAAGAGAAAACATCTAAAACTACGCAGATAAGAGACTTTATCTGCAATTAGCACAGCCAGCGCACCCTGGGTGCTGCTTTGCCACGGCTTCAATAGGCAGAGCAACGCAGAATAAAAGCTGTGCATCACTGCTGTGCTTTTATCTGATTTTGATGCGACGTCTCTAGTGGGATCTCAACACGGTTGAAATAAGAAACCCGGAAAACCGAAAATGTAAAATGTTGGAACAAGTCAAATATTGACCTAAAGTCGTCTTACGCAATGTAGTCTTTTTAGCCTTTTACTCAAGATTCAAGCAAGCAACCAAACTGCATATTACAATCACATCTGAGCTGCTGTTTGATAGAGAAAACATCTATAGAAGCTATTCTAAAAGGTATTACAGCTATCATGCCGTAGGAAAGGCACCCCAAGTTTGGAAATCATGTAGAAAGAATAAGAATGTTAATTTTATTCCAGCATTATAAAACTAAAGTAATGATTAACGTTGTGAAGTAGTGAGAAGTTTTGACTGTCTGATATTTGTCATGTGACTAAAGGACAGGATGGTTATTTCACATCTATGTTGTCACATACTGTTTATTTTAGCCTGTTTACCAATTTATATTTATCTTCTTTGCCTGTTAGCATATTGCCAATGTATTACTGTGGTGTTATCAGCATTTGCAGTAAACATATCACTGAAATAAATATTGCATTTACTTGCCTAATGGCCTGGATATAGTGTTCACTGGAGGGCTTGTCAAAAGTCAAGCTTATGGAGATGAAGCTCATGGAAGAGGAGAGCACATTTTTTGATTGCGACCGTGTGGAAAGACTCATTTAACTACTGCACACATCACATGCTAAAACTGAGATAAAAAAAAATATATGAAATTATCCTGTAGTTTTTCCTTTACAAGCAACTTACCTCAATTGAATGCAAAAATTGCTGCTGACATAGTTGACGAAATTAATAAAGACCTTTCAGAAGAGGAATCGAAAGTTAACAAAAAAAGTGAGGCCGGAAATTCCTTTACATGCTGAAAACATGATCGCATCTGTCCACGAACCGTAACTACTGCCAAAACTTTAGACTGTAGTTAAAAACAAGAACGCTGTAATAGGCCAAAGTCAGTTTAGTCAGGTCAGGAAAAGTATATGTTTCTTTTTAGCTATTGTTTTGAGGTAATTGGTGAATTAAAACATTGTCTTGAGTAATGAAAATAAGAACAAACAGTATGAACTGTCCTTTTTGACCCCAAGACTTCCAAAAAACTAACTTTCATACATATTTTCTCTCACTGAAGAACCAAACTACTTTCTGGTCTTTAAACGCTTCACCCAACTTTATTAAGGTCCGTGTAAACTTCGCGTGGAAGCCCCCCCGCGGTGCAGTTCAGCGGGTTCTACGAAAGAGTCAGAAAGATGCATCATATGAGGGGAGTAAAAAGGCCAGCTGGGATGGGTGGGCCACATTGTGATCACTCACCTTCATCCCTGATTTGTAGTCATTATCCCTACCAGCGTTTGAAGATCAAAAACAAGGACAGGGAGAGTGATGGGGGACAGCGAGAGGCAGCCGGAGAAAGAGAATGGGGGGGAAGGAGGGAGGGACAATGAGACTGTCGGATTTGCGTGTGTGTGGATGTGTATGTTGACTGCGATTGGCCCCCATTTGGATGTGGGAGCGTAGGTGGCGGCGATGTTGGGGTGTAGGTGGGGTTGGGAGGAGGGTGGATAAGGGTGATAGCACCTTAAAACCAACCAAGCTGCAAAAGCAATGAATATTAAATTCACGCCCAAATAGCTGGGTCTATGTGAGGCATTACTGTATTATAATTTTAGATTTGTCACCGATGGGATGCAGGTTTGAGCTGGAACAACAAAGCACGTCAAGACAATCTTTACCCCTCTGATAACCGCCCAGCTGTAAACTGATAATCTTATCATCACTTATTATGATTTTGACGTTTTCTGGTTTTGCAATCAGAGAAATGCAAATAAAAATTTATTTTATTTGTGCTGGGAAGTGTGATAAGGCACAACAGTAAAAGTAGGAAGACACAACAATTAGAATTGAGTGGAATTCTCCTAGCCATCCATGTCCCAGACAGAGTGTAAATGTTAAAGCACTCCCGTCAGGCCGCCACCTAAATGAGCCAAACTCTCACTGTGCTAAAGTGTGTCCCCAACTGTTTGAGGAAGAAAGCAGAGATTTGTCCCCCCCCTTTTTTAGATTTAATTATCTTTTGTTGTTCTTTTTATCTACCTTCAAGGATTGTCCTCAGTGGGGGGTTAAAAGAATGGAAAGTGGGAAAAGGCGAGGGGTGGGGGGGGAGTCCCTGTTAGTGTGCAAAGAGCTTGTAGGGCTAGTTTGTCCCCTGTTTGATGTGATTCCTTAAAATAACACAGTGGGAAATTAAATATGAAACTGGATTTAAAGCCGCCAAATACCCAACAACAGGAAAACAAAGTTCCAGATCCTTCCCCCCTCATTCTCCTCATGGATTGGTCGATTTATTTGACATACTAAAGAACCAATTTCCTTTTTTTTCCCCCTATTTGACAATGAAAGAAGTGTCTGATTACTTATAAACTCTTGATTATAAACCATATTGTGTCTTACAAATCCAGCATGAAACAGTGGAGATCATTGTAAGACAAACACACGTTTTCCAGTCCAAAGTGGCACATTGGAGCTGAATTATCAGGAGCGGAACTGTTTCTCATGTATTGATTTAATGCTTCTCCCTTCAGAGAGAAAAACAACACATGTAGAACATTAGCTGAATTGGTAAATAAATCACCTCTTTTTTTTGTACGTGTGCTCTGTGAACTTGAGGCTGAAGCAAAGAACAGAAACCAGACATTTTATTATTTCTGAGGCTTCTGTCTCTTTCTTTTCCTGTACCGTCAGCTGTGGATCTCTGAGTTTCATTACATTTAAACTATCCGATATGTGTTCACGCAGAATTATTTTTCTTTATTTAATATTTTTGGAAAATGCAAGAATTAGATCAGCAATGAAATGATAATAAAACATGTATCTGTGATTTAAATATGTTTTCTTTTTCATTGCTAGCAGAGTTACTCTACCTGTAAGTGAAAAAGCTGTTGTTTTTGACCTCACAGGTGGGGAAAAAAAGAGGGAACAACTTGAAGAAGAAAGAACTGGGACGCAACTAAAAACACCATCAGATGACGCCTTTGGCAGGTGAAACCGCTCTCCTGCCAAACTGTCACCATTTAGGCCCTGATAGCGCAGGTAATTGCATTTCCAGAAGAGCAGGAGCAGATGAAACATGCTGTGGACAGATACTGCTGGCACACTGGCCCCTTCTGTTGGAAAATTTCATTTTTCCACAAGGAAGCCATGAATGCTAAGGCGGAATCCAAATCCGTTTTTCCGCACTTTATCAGTGTGTGGCCCACCAAGTGGGGAGATGGAGGTAATTCATTCAGCTGAGACTCACCAGCCTAATCCAATTTCCAGCCTCCCCCAGCAAGAGATAATTACAAGTATTAAAGCTGTTAGGACAGGGGGGAAAAGGCCCTCTCTCGGAAACTCTGCTGCAGGCCCTGGAAATATCGACTGAGCGGGGGGGATTTCTGCTGGGAGAACTCAAGCTAAGGTATTGTTCAAAACTAAGAAAGTGTGTTAACTAATGAGGCAAAGGGAATCTCAAGGTATAAAAGGACACCCGTAGACACATGTCATTACAGACCCCAGGACTTTTTTCCCCCCTTCTCTTTTACCTTTTGCATCACTTAAGCTCGTGCGAACAATTGGTCATTTCATGTGTAAAGACAAGTTGAGGTTCCTGCAAAATCATTATGCATATAATAGTCCTTGGAACGTTCCTTTGCTTTTAACTCCATATGAACAAATGTCGGGATCAAATGTCCATCACTCTTATATCACTTTTCAAGGACACTTAATTGCTTCCCAAACAGTCCATGCTGTAAAGATTGGACATTTACCTTATTATATGGGTTCCTTTGTCTGAAAAATCTCACTTTTCACAGTCTTTTCCTGCACAAGCCAATGGCAGATGGTACCTTCTCGGATTTTGAAACGGTGGAGTGATGTTAGAGTGGCACAGAGGTTTATTTTACGTCTTTTTTTTTTTTTTTCAACTTTGACTCCTTGAAGAGAGTAAGCTGCAGAGACCTCTAATTAACGGAAGCAGAGGCTCTCCTGCGCCTTCCCATTCAAGTCCCCACAAAAGGCAGGCCTATGAAGCAGAACCAGGAATGGAATATTGAAAGACTGAATGGAAACACACCCATAAGAGACCCAACATCACCCCTGTCCAGTCTTGTTCTCTCCTCTTTATTGTGTATCTTTGTTGAAGAGGGTCTGCAGCAGGAGTCTCATTCTTTAGCAATCCGTGAAGATCAGAGAGGCACAGACCAGAGGCATGTGAAGAAGTTAGTTTCAAGAGGTTTTGAGGAGAGAGCGCATCCAAATACAAAACATTGACATAAACATACTGCATTTTAATGACAATGATTAATCATATTCTTAAAACATGCGCATGTGAATTTCTCTTGGAGATCAATAAAGTATCTATCTATCTATCTATCTATCTATCTATCTATCTATCTATCTATCTATCTATCTATCTATCTATCTATCTATCTATCTATCTATCTATCTATCTATCTTGTTCATAACTGAAGGGATCTAAACATCTTTAATATCTGGAGTAAAGGAGGGAATAGTAGAAAAGACTATTCGGGTTTCCTTTATTGAACACTATAGTGGACATTGTTTCGCTGAAGGAGACAACAGTTTTCTTTGCATTTGTTAAGATTTAAATATAGATACACATTTTATAGACTCCCCAGAGCTCCATACATGTTCACACCAACTATATTAGAAGGATATAAATCTAATTAATGCAATTCCGATTACTGTTTCTTCGAACTCCGAGACAAATCGGTTATTCCTGCTTGAGAATAATAGTAAATCCTGTTCAAGGCAGTGGATAGACTGCTGTGGTTTTACTACTTTTGGGCTATTTCATTTTTGTTTGTTTTTCTTATTTGTTAATCAGTCGGTTGTACTGTAATTTTTAAAGGTAATAAGGCAAATTGACAGTTTTCTCTGTGCTCGATGTCCTGTGCGCCTAGAGGTAGAATATTTTCAAAAGAAAAATTAAAAGAAAAGCAAACTGGGGAAAAAAGACATTTACCACAGTGAGTCATAATACACTTGGATGGCTGCATATTAAGCCTGTCAGCCAAAGGGTCTTTACAGTGAAGGGTTGTCCTTTGAAAGAGACATTGCTAATTGTCCTCTAAAGCAAATACAAAACAGAAAGTCAAAGAAAGCAATTTGTATTAGTAAAAAAGAGGTATAAATCCATACAAACCTCTTTGCTCATCAGAACTGAAACACTGACATCGCCTGCAAGGTTTACTGTTGTTTGCAGCTGTATTTCTCTGAAATATTACAGAGTCTGTGCGCAGGTTTTAATATGTCACAGGCACAGTGCTGTTTGTGGATGCAGTGTATTTTACTCAGCCACCAATAATCTATTCTGTTCAGCCAGGCGCACACCTTGACAAATGTTTCTACCATTAGGTATTTACCTGGTGGGATGTAATGGATGTAAAATGTTTGGAAATGTCGAGAACACTAACAGCACGGGCAAAACTATCTCGACTGAGGAGAAAACACAAAAACAGAATCAACGGTTTTGAAGGATGGTGTGTGGCCATGTGCCTGCACGTACGTGTGTATAGCTGCGCACTTACACTGAAAGTATGAATGGTAAACTTGTTATAAGTCACTTTGGACATTATATTAGTTTCGGTCGGTTCCTCGCTGTGCTGAAGCAAATCTTTTTGTTGACATAAGGACAATGGAGAGTCATTCACGAGGTGCTGCAGGCAACAATTCCTGCATCTTTTTTCTTATTCTTGAAATTCAGAAATGGACTTAAGCAGCACATCACAGTCTGCAGAGGGTGCGCTGACGTGGTGGCGTTGCTGGAGAGTCCGCTTGGTTGTTTAGGAACAGGTCGAAGGGGCCGATCCCCGGTTCAGCTTGGATTCTCCTCATCTGTTGGCTAATCTTTCCTTCTTTCTCTCTCTCGAAACTTCTTTTTACAGTCGTATAGTAGGCCGTCTCATTCATTACACGGGCCATGCGTCTGGCTGGCGTACAGGCGAGAAGGAGACGAAAACTGGTAAGTTGCAGGATTTTAAAGGAGATGTAGCATGTTTAGTTGCATAATTTAGCATATTGTTTTCTTGAAAAACATTAAATGACAATTCTAAACGGAGAACATGAGCTTGATGGTTCTCAGACTCACTTTGGACTGTACTGGGAATATTACTGTAAATCTGAGAGGGTCTGAATCTTAATGGTTTGAAGCGAAGGCACGCCTGACACATAAAAAGTCTCATATATCTTGAAGAAATGGGATTTATAATCCAGCATACAACAGGAGAGCCGCTATGATGTGCAGTCAATATATGGGAGGCGCTCCCCATAAAGGCCTCGGCCTTCTTCCTACATCTGATTTATTATCACAGCAGCTCAGCTCAGACATCCTCGTGAAACCTCTGTCAGTCAGCTAACAGTACTGTTTGTGTTTTGTTTTTTGGTCGTTTTTTTTTTTTTTTTTTTGTCTTTTCAACATTTACCACCAGTCAAATGGTTTGTTCTATATTCTGGGATAAAATTATTCACTTTACTTTGGCATTTTTTTTGGTGATAAAAAATGTGTTAGCCTGCTAAATATGATGATTTGTATTTAAAGGAGAGCTTTCCTTTACAGCCAATCATTTAGTAATGTGTAGTCTAATTGAGTATAGTAAAACACCAGATTTAAAGAAACTCTTCACCTTTTGTCCTTTATATATGTTTTATAATCTACTGTTTTTTGGGTTTGGGTTTTTTTTACGTTTTTTTCAAAAAGTATTGATTTCTTTTTTAGGAAACTGTGAGTCAAGAAGTGGTATATAAAACTGACCTTTAGCAAAAAAAAAAAAAAAAAAAACCCTTGTAATTTGAGCGTAACGTTGCCTCAGTCATATTAAGTGCAAGTTAATAATTAAACCATGAATCCATCAGACGTTCGGTATGTGAAAATTTTAGGGAGGACCAGCCTGACCCGGCTCCATAAACATTAAAATGTGCTGACAGAGATGGGAGCAAAAGTTCCCACTTTGATCAGATGACAGATCTGAGATCAGCCTCACGTCATCTTGCTCAGCTCTGCATTTTTTTTTATTTTTTTTTTTCATTTGTCTTACTTTTATTAGCACAGGAGCATTGAAGGTGTATATGAGTCCAGCAAACCTTTATATTGCTTTATTGGCTCATATTAAACATTTCACTTGTAACCATCTAAACTGACTCGACCAGGCACTGTTGTTTTTGTTGTTTTTTGGGGGTTTTTTTTTTTTAATGAAGTTTGTCTACAGTGCATGCATAAGACTGGGTTTTAGATCTGATCTAAACACATGGCTCCCTGAAAAATTGCGCTCTACAGTTTTGCCCTCAATTATATTTCAGAAGCAGAAAGCAAAGAGGAAAAGCAGTTTTCAGTAGAAGTTATGTTCGATTGTTGGCCTTTGAGGGATTTCTCAGCAGACTAAATCAGGTCTGTCTGAGCACCAGGTGACAGTGTAGTCAGCAGGAAGGAGCGGTGGTAAAGAAATAAAGGTCTTCTGCTGCCCCCTAGAGGTCAAAAGTTAGACTTACATGCAAGGGCTCTGCAAGCTTGAAGAGCAGGGTAGACACTGAAGGGCTGCTTTTTTACATTTGTGATTTGGTTTTTATAAATGTATTCATGTAATATTATACTGTAGTGACAAATCATTCACAGTATGACATTTTTGTCCTTATGGTTTCTCTAAAGATATTTTTTAGGTCAGGAAAAATCAGTGAGAGCGGTGTTTACTTATCAAAGAATGCTCTGAGACAGTGATGTTTTTTTCCTGCTACAGAAAACAAAGCATTAACATGAGGCCAAGTGTAAATTCATGTTATTGTACAATGTGACCATGTAAGAGGAAATGTATTAGGACGTTGAAATGCTCATAATAGCTGTTTCCATTGTATTGCAGAGAATATCACTTTGTAGGAAGCAATATGTGCCATCAATAACTGTTGGAATAATATTTGTGCCCCTGCCCCCCTTACCCACTCCACCACAAACAGACACACTGTCACAGGAGCACTTGTCTACATTTTGTAGTTGCTCGGGGAAAATAATTGCCTTATCTGCAACTGTCAAAATGATGAATGCCCTGGAGAACACAGAGAATTGACTGATGGAATTGGGGGAAAATCTAATCCCTGATCTGAACACTTTGTGTAATGCATTAACCCCTCTGGTACAATCGGCTGCACAGAAACAGATTTGTATAGACTTGTAGAAATAAATTCTGCACCGGCTGGAGGATCGATGAACATCAGGAGTTACGGCCTCATATGTACTGAGTCATTAAAAAGAGGGGAAAATTCTGCATTAAAAAGAGGTGAGAAATAACACAATACAAATTACCTTCATGAAAATGAATTGGCTTGAATGAATAATCCATTGATTACTATTATTATTATTATTATTATTATTATTATTAGTAGTAGTAGTAGTAGTAGTAGTAGTAGTAGTAGTAGTAGTAGTAGTAGTAGTAGTAGTAGTATTATTGTTGTTAAAGTTGTGGTCACTGAAACACACACACACATGCACACACACACACACACACACACACACACACACACACAAAACAACTTTGTAGTTTTACCTTTTGCTAAATAATGAAGAGACAAATAATGATGTTCAGAGTAAGAGTTCACCATTATGGCCTGAGTGTGATGTGCAAACCAGGAGGATGGGAAATTATTCTGTGTGTGAATGAGTTCTCCCTCTTTTTGGTCACACTTGGGTGGAATACATTATCCCCAATATTGGGAGAAAATATACCTGTAACAGGTTAATGGCTTCACACTTTTCCACGCCATTTCCCTTAGCTGACCAGAGCCAGGCAAAGCTAAATGTTTCACTCCCACTTCACTAAATTATGAATTAGCCAAAAGGGAAAGTGATTAAAAATTCAACATTCTGCTGTCTGACCAATGGCCAGACTGCTCATTGAGCTTGGTGGGATGTCTCCCAGCAGTAGCTGAAAATCATCTTTGTATCCATCAGCGAGGACATAAATATTGGAAAAGAAGAATTATTAATCCAGAAATTACCCATCAAATTGTTTTTAAATTATTCATTGTTAATTATGGATCTCGATTCATAACTGATTTTGACAAATATATATTTTTAGTCACGCTCCCTTTAAGAACTGGAGGTCTTGACAGGTCATACTTATTCCCAAACACAAATGAGTCTTGACAAGACACAAATTGTAGATTATATGAGCAATGCTAAATCACAGCAAAGCAGCCATGACATCAGCGACGTGAAAGTGCAGTGTTTGCGCTTCCCCAAGGCTTTCTGGCATCTGTTCTACATGCGTGTAGCGGCGACGTCCGTGTTACACCCATTAATCCTGCTTGTGTTAGTCTAAATATTTAACTGTGAACGCTTACTGCAACCTGGTCTATACATTTGCCACTGGGGGTGTCTGAATTCATCAATGAATTTAGGAAAAGCATTACAAAACTGCCAGGAAGGATTTATAGCCATTTATGTGAAAGATCCTTGCAAAACTGTTATTTAACATTTCTTGATTTTTATTTTTACCTTTCTTTTTTTTTTTTTTTTTGGACTGTCTTGCAGCCTGACCTGAGCCGCTAAACAGAGAAAAGCCAGACTGACGTCTTTCCCTTAATTCTCTAAATTGGAGGGTTGTGAGTGCAATTATGGTCCGATGGTTCAGCTCAAGGCCACCAGGGAGAGCTGTGAGTGTTTCTCAGAGTCACTGAAACCAAACATCCTCAGCCCAGCCACAAGGACTGATATCAATAATTACACCTACATTCTCTTTGATCTGTCAGTTTAAGTCAAAGAAAATTCAGGTCTTCTTTGTCTGCATCTTAAAAGTTGAGATCTTGGTCATAATCAATTTAAATCTGACAGAATCCTTTTAAATTTGTGCTTTCTAACATGTCAATATTTCTTGGACTCTTTCACTTTTTTTTTTTTTTTTCTTGGCAAAGGAATTATGTACATGAGGCCTCGGCAGGATGTGAGGTTGTTGGGGTCTGTTGCTTCTACTGGCCATTAACTGGGGATTAGTGCTGGTGGGGGCACACATCCCTTTGAAGAGGTAATTCTTCACACTGCCTTGCTATAGAAAATCAGGAACAAATCATAGCAGAAACCATGCAGATGGTCCCTTTTATTTTTATTTTCTTCAGTCATTGCAATTAAGACTTGAAGTAGATGCTGCCTTTGTGAAAAGTTCCTGCCTCAGGAAATTAAAGGGAACACCAGAATTCACTGGAAAAGCTCATCATACAATTACGCTTAAAACCAAAGCACCCTGGCATCAGATTAGTTATTTTTGTGATAGTAAAAGTGTTTACAAGCTTGCAGAATTGCTCTGACTCGGCACAGACAGTTCAAACCCCCATATATCTGTTAGCAACATGTATGAGAATGAGCAAGGCAGTAAAATCTGGGTGAAGACTGACATGATGTCAGAGACAGGCTCAAAGAACGTCTGAGGGAGGGTGATTACTGAACGGGATCATTAAACTGCCACTAGAACAACAGAGAAAGTTGTTATTATATGCTGGGTGCTGGAGCACAGTGGTTTTCCCAGGAATGAACCAAATATCACAGGATTCAGACGCTCTGGTGACTCAAAGTCCATCCTTTATTGTTGCATTTTGCAAAAATATTCATTATGATTCCAAAGTTTAAATAGCAGAACAGTTTGGAATTAGAGATGGAACTTCTTCTGGCTTCCCTCCAGTTTTTCCTTCTGGTAAATCATCTGTGCAGGCCAGCCAACCAGTGTAGGTGGCACCAGTGTAGGTAGCACCAGTGTAGGTGGCACCAGTGTAGGTGGCACCAGTGTAGGTGGCACCAGTGTCGGTAGCACCAGTGTAGGTGGCACCAGTGTAGGTGGCACCAGTGTAGGTGGCACCAGTGTCGGTAGCACCAGTGTCGGTAGCACCAGTGTAGGTGGCACCAGTGTAGGTGGCACCAGTGTCGGTAGCACCAGTGTAGGTGGCACCAGTGTAAGTAGCACCAGTGTAGGTGGCACCAGTGTCGGTAGCACCAGTGTAGGTAACACCAGTGTAGGTAGCACCAGTGTAGGTGGCACCAGTGTAGGTGGCACCAGTGTAGGTGGCACCAGTGTCGGTGGCACCAGTGTAGGTAGCACCAGTGTAGGTGGCACCAGTGTCGGTAGCACCAGTGTAGGTAACACCAGTGTCGGTGGCACCAGTGTAGGTAGCACCAGTGTAGGTGGCACCAGTGTCGGTAGCACCAGTGTAGGTGGCACCAGTGTCGGTAGCACCGGTGTTGGTAACACCTGTGTAGGTGGCACCAGTGGAGGTGGCACCAGTGTAGGTGGCACCAGTGTAAGTAGCACCAGTGTAGGTAACACCAGTGTCGGTAGCACCGGTGTTGGTAACACCTGTGTAGGTGGCACCAGTGGAGGTGGCACCAGTGTAGGTGGCACGAGTGTCGGTAGCACCGGTGTTGGTAGCACCAGTGTAGGTGGCACCAGTGTCGGTAGCACCAGTGTAGGTAACACCAGTGTCGGTGGCACCAGTGTAGGTGGCACCAGTGTAGGTAGCACCAGTGTAGGTGGCACCAGTCTAAGTAGCACCGGTGTAGGTGGCACCAGTGTCGGTAGCACCAGTGTAGGTGGCACCAGTGTCGGTAGCACCGGTGTTGGTAACACCTGTGTAGGTGGCACCAGTGGAGGTGGCACCAGTGGAGGTGGCACCAGTGGAGGTGGCACCAGTGGAGGTGGCACCAGTGTCGGTAGCACCGGTGTTGGTAACACCTGTGTAGGTGGCACCAGTGGAGGCGGCACCAGTGGAGGTGGCACCAGTGGTTTATTCACTTTGTCAAAGCCATTTCTGTCTTTCTGCTCTTAAATCATTGACTCTTAAAAACAAACAGCAGACTCGTGAATCCTAATTGAAGGTTGGAGATGACACTTATTTAGAGTTTGCACGTAAACCGAAAGTTTGGAGGCAGTTTTAAAAGGCTGCTGTGGTGCTGGGGAGTTCACTGTGGGTGTTGACGTGCAAGTCAAAACACATACATAGAAATGATCTCTTTCACAAGGTACAGGTTTACTTTTAGTGTAAAAAAAATAAAATTAAAAATATATTTATTTATTTATATTTCTATATTTCTTTATTAAATATAAGACAAATGTCCACTAAATGTCCAACAAAAACACCTCCGATCAAAAATAATGGCAAAACAAGGATAAAATCTGATGAAATGTTGTTGCACAGTGTTACCTTGTGTATATTTAATTGTTAAAAATCACAGTGAATTAATATTTTGCTGAATTAAAGATAATTTAATGATTAATAATGATTGTTGCTACACCTTTATCTGCAGAAATCAGCCATCAGTCTGCAAAGTCATCCTATTCTGTACAGTTCATCTCAGACAATCCTTTATTATGTAAGAGCATACATATTCCAAATTCACCTCATGCTTTTGGAAAAGTAGAACGAGGTGTGCTTCCCTTCCAGGGGCCTCCTTCCTGTATGAGTTTACCAAAGTGGCTAAAAAAAGGAGCAGGGGCAGCTGAAGCTCTGCCTGGGGTGAGAGTGAGTTAACTGGTTTTATGGTGATCTCTCTCTCGCTCTCTCTCTCTCTCTCTCTCTCTCTCTCTCTCCCTTCCTCCCTCTCCCCTTCTGTCCACGTGTCAAAGTGTCCTTGACCAAAAAAAAGTCGGAAATTCCTGCAGAAGAATGAGCATGCACGAGCACAATAATCTAAACCAGAGCAACGTTAGGGTCACCTCGAACAAATAACCGAACGGTGCCCAAAACAAAAAGTGCATTTGTAGAGCAACTGTACAATAAGCAGGCTCCTCTGTCATCAGGCATTAATGAAAAGTCTTTGCCTTCCACCTGCTCGGCACAGCCTAGTGCCACGCAGATGTTTTTGGAGTTGCAGGGGAATCGGCTGCGAGGCCAGAGTGCTGTGCGGCCAATGCAGCGTGACCTTCTTCTGTAAAAGTAACTCCCTCTGTTCTTTGTTTAAGCATGTGTACACCTGAATCCATGCCCATGCACATGCAGGTGGACAGTGAAATAAAGGCTAGCTTTCTAACACAAGGCAGTGGTTCCTTTAAAATGTTTGGAGTCTGGCAGTCAAATGTCAGATGGAATGATTAGATTTTTCTTTGTTTTTGGCAGTTTAGATATATAAATTTATAAATGATGGTTAAAGTGCAAAAAAGTGCAGTTTTTGACCCTTGTGACAATTTATCTTGTCATTGCAAAGTTTCTATTTGGACAATGGCCACATAAACCTAATTGTGGATGTGATCAACGTTGTCTTTTATGAGTTTTATACTCTTCAGGCACACTTATCTCTACTTGTCTCACACTGCCCTGCGTCAAGGTGATCACAGTGTAATAATGCTGCTGTCACATCTCCCAACTCTAAAATCCCACAACAGACTCCCATAGGCTGCAATTATCATTCCATTTGCCCAGAACTAAAGGTCTTCACTCCTTAGTTTTTCGCACATGATTTTCAATGAGTAACACACGCAGTTGTACATCTCTATAGGCGTTCTGTCTAGAAAATGAACATTAGCATTTCAGATTTTCTTTTTTTTTTTTTTCTTCTTTATTAAAAGTGGGAATCAGTGCACTGTATTCTGGGTCATTACTGCTAAATTGGTTCCCTGATGACTATCTTTTCTTTTTAGCGCTAAACACTGATGTGTTTTATTGTGACAAATAGAGGAAGTAAAAGAGCGCTGCATTCAGAGCCAAGCCAGTGGAATGGGACAAATGGAGCGACCCATTCAGTGGGCCTACCTCTACATTTTTTGAAAAGACCTCTTCACTGTAACTTGATGCTGGAACAAGAAGAGGTATTGATGTGAGCAAAGAGCGATGCCTTGTGTTCAACCCTCTACAGGCTAAAGAGGCATTTCTCTCACAGACCTTAATTCAAAATGCAAATGGTGGAGCGTTGTACTAGAATCCTACAATAAGTCTGTTTCATTCAAGAACTGCCATGGCAACCTGCAAGAATGTTGTCTAATTATGCTATTTTTACAATGATGTTGGCATTTAAAAGCAGATTAAGCAATAGAAAATGCAAATGGCACTTGTTTTATTTTTAATTAGGTAGTCAGTCGAGGCTTAAAGGAATGTAGGAAATTCTTCTTAAGGCAAAGGTTTTTCAGGAAAGAATGTTAGCGGAGGGTTATAAATACACATGCCATCAGTGTTTCCACAAAGAAAAAAAAAACCCCTAAAGTAAATATCAGAATTATACCTTTTCACCGGGAGTCTGGACACCACATTGTCGTCTGGTCTTTGCACCACCTGCTGACCTGACCTACACCCCGAGTATTTACTTAAACTCTTCCCTCAACCCCAAACCCATTGTTTGAAGTGCAGTAGGGCTCAAACTAAATGGCTCGACTCAAGGAAGAGCCACGGGTCCGGCATAGATTGGAAAATTAAGTTTAGAGTGTGAGCGTTATGTTTTTTTGGGGCGCTGGTTTCTAAACGCTGAGCACAGGACCAAAATGATAAAAACCATTCCAGTCAAAACAAATGCAACCAAGGCAAAGCCAAGTAAGGAAGTCCAACATTACGCTGAAAATTCCTCCTGTCACATGGTCTCTGGCACACTGTCGCTCAAAGTAGACCTCAGATCCTTTTAAACAGCCCGGCGCTCCAGAGGAAACAACTGTTTTCCTCTATCTTTCCCTAGTTGGAATGGCTTTCTGAAACTATGACTAAAAGATTCCCTCACATTCTCTCCTTTTTTAGTGTGTTTCTGGTTTGGTCAGCTACGACCAAGTTCGCAGGGATAAAAATATTGCACTGTGCATCATATCACAGTGTAAAAAAAAGATGATTGATTACGTGAATGGGTAGTTGTGATTTTCTCTTAGACACAGCGAGACGGTTGAAAGGAAACCCCAGCGAACACACACAAGACAACGACTACTGTGAGTGTAGATGTGACACATCACTGACAAATATGTGCTATTGTGGTCAAGTGTGTGTGAGAAAATCAAAACACATTTCTGAGATGTTAACAAGATCTATGTCTGTCTACGGCTCGCCCGTAAATCCCCAGGTTACCGTTTACGGTTTAAACTGCAACTTTGAAAACAATTATTTGGCTTCATTACCGGTGAGATAGCTCACATGACATGACATGAGCCAGGTCAGTAAAACGGCAGACAGGTTTTATTAGCAGCATTTTCTTTGAAGCAGCATGATGCTGAGAACTGCTCCCTTTACCACAAGGCCTCTGCTGATATGCTGGAAAACCGCCCGTATGGATCTTAGTTATTCGCTGAAATCATGACAAAGACAAAGTAGACCCAATAACAACGACATTTCCATTCCCGATCTCCTCATCATCCATCAGTTGTGAGTTTAGTATTCCTCCCACAGTCCTTCATTATCATATGCTGTAACCTGAGTTTTATGAATTGCATTCCTCCCGGTGAATAATTAACCGTGTATTTAGATTTATGTCTCCTCCTCAGCCGCCATTATCGCCTGCAACAGAACTGCGATGCTTTGTGTGGCACCAGTGATACATCTGGATTAGGTCCATTTTGTGTGTTTATCACCTCTCGTAGCAGCGGCACCACTCGGGTCCTCGGCTTGGGATGTGCTGCATATTTTCAAACCCCTCATGGTTTATGTGGCGGGACACCATTGAACAGAGGAGGAGGGTGGGGTTACCTAAATGCCATAATTTTACTGCAGAGGGGGGGGGTGAGAAGGCTTTAATTCAGTAGAAAGTGGTTGTTCTATATTTGCCCCAACCATACAGTTACTCCACCCTCCACATGTCCCACATAAAGTCACCCCAGTAAGAATTTATAAATGTTGTAGGCCTCATTAGGTTCAAGCCAAATGACCCGCTGATACCTTTATTAAAATAGAAATGATCTGGTCGAACCAGAACGAGATCTGATCATGTGATGTAAATGCAATGTGGTCAGAGAGCAGTGGAATGTTCTTTTCTTTTCTCTGCAGAATGTGACACTTTCAATGAGTGTATGAGCAAAAGGTATTTTTTTATTATTAGAGAATGAGATGGTAAGAAAATGCTGTGCCAACACCAGACTTAATGTTGGGTGGAGTCAGGTGCACGAAAATGACTTGTACCACATCGTGCAGTATGTTAAGTTGGGGTAATTACTAGGTTTGCAGACTTAAATAGTCGGGCCCACAGTGGTAAGAATACTGGAAGCTTTGAAAGCTTTGCAGTCATCTCTTACTTGCCTACACGGAGACAGACTATTCAGTGTGTGTGTGTGTGTGTGTGTGTGTGTGTGTGTGTGTGTGTGTGTGTGTGTGTGTGTGTGTGTGTGTGTGTGTGTGTGTGTGTGTGTGTGTGTGTGTTTGTGTGTGTGTAAAGGTTAAATATTTGGTTTAGACCGGACAACCAAAAGAGAAACACTCAATTACCTACTTCACCAAAAGTTATAAAAAGGTATCTGGCTTTGTAAATCTTGAAGTGTTGCAAGTAAAACTTTGAAATAATTCAGCAGAAAACAGACAGAAAAGGTTCTTTTAATGAGCTGAAACACACACAGCACAGAGCCTCCAGGAGTGTTCTACAGCCTGAAACCTTCCAGATATTTTAAGGCCAGGATGAAAATGGTTAGTAAGGCTGCATATTGTACTGCACTGATTAGCATATCAACAAGCACAATAGATACATATCATATGGAGCATTTTGTCTGCAACAAGTCCTCTGTTATTACATAACAAATCATATTCAACAGTGATGTTGCATATTACACCTTTTCCTGCTACTATGTAGCCCTAGTTAGAGTAAAACCATGCTAACAAAAAGAGAATGACTCAATGTCATTACAAAATGAATGATAATCCTACTAAGTGCAATAAAAGTTTATTGTTTACTGTGTGTTCTTTTATTTGTACACCAGCTACATATGAATAATATACTGTATGTGTAATGTAATTTCTTGCATCTGGTTCCTTCCTGCTGTTGTGGTCTGTCTTTTTAAGAAAGAACTCATAAAAAGGACAAATTGAGGATGCTATACTTATATGTTGAACCGTTTTAACTTAATAGATTACCAGAGTCACCTTGACAGCTCAATCCAAAGCTTGGCTGCTTAACAGTCGACGTAAAAGTGTTATTGCTCAAAAGCAAAATGGGGAAAAGCCCAATTCAAGAACACAAAGAGCTTTTTGGCTGTGACTTAAAGCCTCTTTTACCACCAGTCAAGAGACTTGTGTCAACAGACAGCTACCTACCAACCAACCTTGCACAATCCTGCAAACCAGCTGCAGTTGGAATGTTTGCATACAGTGGCTGTGTAAACATCTGTATTTTACAGAACGGGTCTAGGAAAAGGAGCAATTACGAACGAGCATGGACGGCAAACGACAGCGTATGTGTGCAGGAAATGTACCACCACAGTGGGAATGGGGAAAACACACGTGGAGTACAGTCATAGTAGGAGTCTAAGTTAGCATTTTAGTAAAGAGAGTGTATCATCAACATCCAAGTGTATTTCATTTTGTTGTCAGTGTATAAGCATTGAATTTCAAGTGTAAAAAAAAAATTGAAATTCTTCAAAGTGGACTTTGACTTAACTATATTAGATATAAAAATGTTACTACTTCAGAGGTTTGCATTAAATTAACTATATTAGCTATAAAAACAAAACAAAACAAAACAAAACCCTCGCTCATTCTTGTTTCAAACACCATGGTAAACAAAAACAAGAACTTTCGAGCGTTAACTTTTCTATACTGTACATCCATGTGTACAGTTTGGAACATCTTTGATTCCACACCACATCAACCAACAATCCTTCGTCAGCAACCTTTAAATAGTCAACAGCTTTAAATTGCACACTGTAAGAACTGTACACAGGACAACCGCTCTTTTCAGGATAAAACCCCAAATAAATAGGATTTAAAAGTGTGGATTTGTCTATAAAATGTTGTCCTTGATCAAACTTATTGACTTATTTGTCAGCATTTCTTCACTGGTCACGACTTTGTACCCGAAAAGTTTCAGCGTTGGGCCACAAGCCTTCTGCACCACTTGTACTATTTTAAAGGGTAATGTAAATCTCCACTTCTCTACCTGTTCGGAGGAGTTTTTCTTCGTGGAGTAAACACCACTGGTCTTCTTGGAAGCCTGGGTGTTCCTCAGGATCCACAGTTTCACCTGTGGGGTGAACGGGATTCCAGTGAAACGGTACATCTCTGTAGCCTTCCGCATGGGAAAGCGAGCGATGTCCTCATATCTCACCAGCATGTAACGCCCGCGCAGCCACGGGGGCCGACGGAGGCCCACTTCGGCTGACATCCTTATGTTGTCGCAGTTCCCTTTCAGCTTCCTCATTTCATCCTCATCGAGGGGCACGTCGCCATTCACAGCCCACTGCTTCCAGTTCTTGTATTTGGCCTCAAAGGCCACCATGCGCGAGGCCAGCACGGCCCGTGGGTCCCTAACCAGCTGGATGAACTTCACATCAAGCCGGGGGTCTTCAGCCAAAGGGCGGAGGGTGTCCAGTTTCCGCACCCTCACCGATTTGATGACCCTGTGGTCTTTTTGGAGGCAGGACTCTGATGCCATGGTCAGATTGAGGGGTCCACAGCGTCTGGTCCTGCAGTGATAAGGCTCAAAAACCCCTCTTACGAAGGGGCTGCAGACCGACTCTTCACACAGAGAGCTGCTGGACTCCCGGCGGAAAAGGGCGGCAGTGACATGGTCCACGGGCGGAGGCTCGATGAAGCGTTCCAGCTCGGAAAAGTCACACAGCAGGAGATGCTGCAGTACATCTCGGTACGCCTTGGCTGCCACCGTGGCGGTGGTGCCGCCCGTCTCCAGCGTCAGCATCTTCTCCACATGCCAGAGTGGCTCAAACAAGTAAAACATGTTGTCCAGCTGCTGGTTGAAAAACTCCCCCACGAACGAGGAGCCTGTCCTGGTGGTGGCCAGCAGGAGGATATGCTTCCTTCCGCTCCTCGCCACATCCTGGTGCTCGCTGTAGTTCCCGAGGCGGCGCTTCATCAACGTGAAGGCAGAATTCCCCCGGCTGAACGGGGTCGAGGAGACATTGTGCTTCAGCAGCGTTGTGGAGATGCCACTGGGGTGGAGAGAGGCCTCGGGGATCTGCATTAAGGACAGCTTGTCTGACACCCTGAAAAAATGCAAGGAGAAGCCACGGCCTCGTTATCTAACTCTGACATTTGCAAAAGTTTTCAGGGTTTCATGCGTGTTTTAAGCTCAGATGATGCATGGAAAGACAAAACACTCTGTTCATCACAGATATGGCCTTACCTTGAGATAATATTGTTTTCCTTCTCGATGATAACAAGTGCCACAACAAAGACAATGGATATTGTGTATTTGATCCTCATTCTTGGATGCAGCTATGCTTGGATGTGCTTTTACAGACTGCTTCTTAATAGATTCTGCCAATCTTTCAGCTCTCCGGCCGCCTTCTTAAAGAGCCTTCCGCTTATTTGTATTCCTCGTTGTCGTCTGCGTTTCATCCTGTAAGTGAAATGCACATCAACCCGTCAGTCACATAGTGAGTTAATACTATAGACTCATTCATTCTGTCAAAACTCTTCAAGGTATTTGTTTTATCTACCTATTTACCCTTTATGTAAGCAATAATGCATTCATTTCTCTATATTTTTCCAGCCCTGGATGAAGTCATTTTGCAGAAAAAGGGAAGGAAAGAATCAAAAATAGCTCTGTTTGTTTCACTGGAATCTCAGCCAGTCTTCCCCACACGGATGTCCCTGTTATCTTGAAGTTCACTGATGCATTTCAGACCAAAACCCACCCAACATGCCAGACTAGAGGCTGGGACGCAGAAGAAAACCAATGTTTACGAGCCAACCTTTAAAGAAGTTATTTAAAGAATGAGGGGGGGGAAACAACAACTGTAATCAAGCACAATTTTGTAATTAAAGTACGACTCTGCGACCGTAAAATTGCCTGCCGGTGTTAGTGCGATAATCCCGCCTCTAACCCTCCTACAGATACAGTATGTACCAGCGTGGCCTGGGGTCCTCACTGGCAGCTGCTCCTCTCTGTCAGCGCTGCGAGGAGATCTTTGGAATGGAAGATCTCAGTGTCTGCTGGTTTATTGACCATCTGCTGGTGAATTAATACTGCTGAGGATGTGAAATTGGTGGTCGCCATTCAGCCATCAAATACAGCATTGTGAGTCAAAAGAATATTAGATTGAATGCCCTTATGAATCAGTGTCATTCCTGAAAATCTGGTGTTTGCTTTTTGGCCACAGTGTTTTTGAACATTTTTATAAGGACTCTGTCAGACGGCAATGCCTGAGGTTGCTGAAGGATCTGGGTTAAACGATCACGTGTTCTGCTGTTGCCATTTATCAGTGAGACGCGATCAGCATGTTCCCACAACCTACTGCAACTTCTGCCCAAGGCCAGTTCTGAGCGCAGAAACCAGGCCCCCACTCAGCCTAGTCTAAAAGCAGAGGGCAGCTGGACAGCTGCCTGTGAAATTCTCTGACGGGGAATGATAAGTTCACAGCTCCAACAGAGAGCACTGTTAACACAAAAGGGAGTGTAAAACACTGAGCGACTATTCTGTCACATTTCTGCAGGCAGGAGCACCCACCCAAACCACAACAGGACCCTTTAAGGCCAGGAGGGACTCTTAAACCCCCTGGGAAGGCACAGATAAAGTGCAAAGCTGCATGTCGCTCACGTGTCACAGAGTCAGTGCGTCAAAGCCCTGGATGTTGAAGTGGTCAGATTGTTGGCTGCACCAAAGGGTATGACTGAACCTTTAAATTCTCAGTGGTGGTTTAGCCATGTGTCATACTGTACTTACCCTGCTGATGAAAAATAATCAGCACAAATGTCAAGAATGAGCCAGGATACACACATTTAAAGTACTAGACACACCTTTCTTTGGGACTGACTGACTATGTAAGCAGTTTTAGGCTGATATGTTATTCACAACAAACAATAAGAGCTTAGGGTATTTATGACTTCTCGATGAATTGTTGATGGAGCTCTTATTGCTCGTTGTAAATCACACGAGTGTTCAGAGGTTTTTGTCATTTATTAGCTAAATTGGATGTACAGCAATTATCTCAGTTAAGTGCATCTGCTGGGTAAAATAAAACACGGAGCCCACATGGCACAAAAAATGAAAAACCACTGATGCATATGACACTTTTGATCATCTGCTCCCAGCAAAACTGCCACTGCACCATTTATCATCTTGCTGCAAATGGTTTTAATAGCTGACTTTATTTAATATTATGTTAATCTCATGTGCAGACAAATTAAACATCAGCCAGCCAGATCCACTTTCTTTGGACCGAATCACTGAAAGTATAATTTGCGCTCATATTTAGACTTTGTACAGATTATATTAATATAATCAATTGTTTGAATTTTTACTCTTTCGTATTGAGATTGTATGTGTCTTTATAAAATTAAGGCGATTTTTCTGATTATTAGGAATTGGATTTAATAACCGTGTCCTGTAATATCAAAAAGTCTCTTCTGGTCTCTGTTAGAATACATACGTCATGACTTATAGGTCAAAAGAACTTAGTGGCCAAACTCAAGTCATGCCTTTTTAATTTAAAGGAAATGGCTATTTTAAGTATCCTGTGCTGATATGAAATCTCTACAGCAAACACAGTTTTTAAATGTTAATGAATATGGCAATGAGTATCTTGGAGTTTTTTCATCCTGGCGTACTTTGTCCCCTTTTTACCCACCATGGTGACGAAGTGCGGAGTCACAACGCGTCCCCGCTTCGGTGCAGGTTTATCTGTCTTTTCTCCAAGAGCGTGTCCGATTTAAAATAAACTCCATTTCCAACAAAGACAACTTCACTGTGAAGTCAGACAGGACAGTCCAGGAGAAGAGTGTACCATCCTGAGGAGCAGTGGTTGCAGGTCCAGCTGTCCGCGGGACTCAATGAGAGTTGTGCGCAACAATTGCGACTCAGACACTGAATTGAAAGTTTGGATTGGAGCAAAGCTTCAGACAGGAGGCGCACTGACGCAAACAACCATTCTACAATCACCAGAAAGAAAAAATAATCTTTATTAAAACCTTTATTCAAACAAAAAAATCAGATTTTGCTATATATATGTGTGTGATAGTTGTGATGTATTTCTGTTATATATTATTTAATAATTACATTCGCCCTGCGAGCAAAGCAACAAAAGAAGAAATACCGCCATCTAGTGGTAACAACTACAACGTGCACTGGTATGATGCTGATTATTATGATTATTATCTATTTTATTTATTTTACACATTTAAACAATTAATTTTATATTAGATTATGTTAATGCAAATATTTATGTATAATATATATTCATATTTATTAATAAAAGGAGGTCAAACATCAGACTGTTGCAATGCAATATTATCGTGACGTTATGAGTTAAAATGGTTTGGATTTTTGGCAGTTCCTATTTATAGGAGCTGATAGCATTGTTTACATTGTTTTGCAAAACTATATGAATGAATTAAACCTTATCTAAGTATTACACTAAATACAATCTGGGGAATTTGGTACGATGTGATGATGCTTAACAAGTTAGAATATAATTACAGTGGGGAGGGGGGAAAAAGGGTCTTTGACTTTCGGGGAAATTGCTGTCCCTTCGCGCTACTGCCAAGATTTACAAACTGGATGTTCCCTCTATGTGTTCCCACATAAACACACTTCATAATATCTCACTTTGTACCACAGGTAAAGAAATATTACCTATCACATGTGGTAAGTGTACCTTGTTGGTGTTTTGTTCGAAAAGAAATATGTCTATGAAGCAGTTGGCATCAGGGGTTAACATCGTTCGTGAAGGCTTAACCTTGCAACTTTATACCTACAAATAATCAGTTCGAGTTGTCATATGAGTAGACATGATATTACTGCCCAAGCCTTCATAAAAGCTGTAGTTAGATGTTGGATTTTTTTTTTCCTGTTGTCTTAAAAGAGTTGAAGAAAAAATATTAAACAAACAAATTTATTTATTTATTTGTGTATATTATGATATATTCGACATCAAAACTCCTGTCTCAAAGTGAATGCATTTGAGGCTCTGTCTACAGTTCTTCAGCAGGTGGTTAGTGCATTTTTACTGGTGTAATGTGTGGAGACTCAGTGGAGTGGCGTAACTTGTATTTACTGAGATCTTTTTTTTTTTTGAGATTTTGGCTGTTTTTTTTAACACCCTTGATTTCTACCATTTTGAATTTCCTCAGTACTCAAAATTTCAAGGCATCGAGACAAAAACAAAATCTCTGGTGGAAATTGGTTAGTTGCAAGTACAGAAAGTTTTGTTTCACTTTTTTAGGACAGCAGCAGAGGGCAGTAAACCTTTAGAAATATTTTCTGCAGTCTACAGGGTGACGTATTTGGGAAAATAAAAATACAAGTTTTAAAACTTCCTTTCCCGATTATGCTATTGCTGAATTGTGGGAATATAGCAAAAAGCTATGCCTGATAGCATAAATTATCTTTTTTATGTATTTATTTTTAAAAAACCTGCTCATGGCTTTTAACACTTAGGATAATTAGATTCAAGCTGGAGGGTGGGGGTGTTCCAGCATGTTCAGTGGATGATTTGATGAAATGGTGGATTAAGGCATGACAGGAAGCATCTGCCAAATTTAGTTACTGAGAAGTGATTGTCAGTTGTCTGATAAACTCATTTTACTTGAGCGCTTTATAACGCAAAGTGCAAGACAATAACAGAGGTATGATTACAAGTTGCTTAATATGCAACAGAAATGGCAGTAAATGTTCAGGTAATAACATCAGCATCTTTGCATAAACCTGTGAAGGCTAAGAAGGCTGAAAATATTGACGTTAGGTGGAGCAGATTATTATAGATATTTGCTTTAGCACCTTTTTTGTTTTGGGTAAAGAATTGGTCATGGTTTTAGGACATATAAGGACATATTTATTAGCTGTTCTGGTGGTATGTCATCATCTGGATCATTATGTGGGTCAAACACATTTTCATCTCCATCTTCCAGTTGTTGCCTTATCAGTGGATCCCACTCTGAAAGAAAAGCACAGATTTGCTTTTATGATTCCTGTCATGTTCAGTACACCTATGAGTGTAGCTTGCAAATGCATGCAGAAAGGTCTTTCTCTGTGAGTCTGCATGACTGTTTTTACTCAAACGGGTCACCATCTGGTGAGGAGTCGTGTTATTTCTTAAGAAAATTTTACATAGTGGTCAATTTTGCCTTGCTCTATGTCTCAATCCATATCTCCCACTTTGATTTGATTTTGACATCTCTCCATTCCACTAAACATCATCTTGCCCTAATTTTGCTTTCTTGCACACCAAACAAAATAGTGAAGTAGCAACAATGGCCAATATTTATTCATCTGGTATGTCAAGACCTTTGACTATTGCAGCCCAACTCCTCAGTTCAAACTGAGACTGCACCAGAAGAGAATACCTGTGCTGTGGATGAGGTTCTGCCTGATCCTGTCCTGAAGAAGACAACCCCCTCTGACCTCGATCAGTTGCTCTCACACACAGACCATCTGCAGAAGTTTTCTTCTGGGTGTCTTCTCTCAGTCTGTTGTGGTCAGTGAATTCCTCTTTGCTCTGGTCTGCTGGGGGAGCAGAATCGGACCGACACTGCTTTTGGCCATCGTTGGCCACAAACTGGACTCATTTACTGAAGTGACACAGAGGAATACATGGAACAATCTATTAACCATCATGGAAAACCCTGAGCACCCTCTCTACCACCAGCAGAGCGAAGAGCAGTGCTCCTTCTTCAGTTTGGTACAGCTCCTCTGTCACAAGGACAGATACAGGAAGTTATTCATGCCACATAAGTCATAAGACTCTTCAACACCTCAGGGAACTTTCATCAGGATGTCTCTGTCTCTTTCGCTCTATATTTATTTACATGTCTGGAATCAAATCTGGCAGCGTCTTGAGGTTTTAGGGCGGTGTCCTCATCCTCCTCGTTTAGATCCAGCTTTATCTGCTGCTGTGTCAATTTTAGAACAACCTCCGTGCGACACAAATACCATCTAATCCAGATTAGACGCTGGTAACAATCATTTTAAAATGATCTCAAAATAGAGCAGACGGGTCCTGTTTTACCTGTATCTGAAGAGAGAGAGAGAGAATCACCGCTGCTAGAGCATGTGCATGAGATCTTTGTCATGTGAATTGCCCCACATGCAAATACAAAGAAGAAAACAACAGTTTCAAGGTTTTGTGTGGAACTGTCTGTCATCTGTCTGTTTTTACTCAGCACACTTATTTCTGTTTTTCAGAGGAAGTGTGTGTCACCAGTTGCCCCTCCTTCCCTCTGCTGCTGCCTGTGGCTCAGATTGAATGAGATCACTGGTCCACGCTCACTGCCTTGTAATCAGCTAGCGGCTTCCAAGAATCTGATGTTAATCTTTTGGATTCCTCAGACTTTTCCTGAGAGAAATCCTGATCAGTGGACTTTATGAGTGCACTCAGGTGATGGGCAACAGCTATACCTGCTTAATGGAGAAGCTAGTTCTAAAATATTCTTGTAATCAGTTGACATTGTCAGACAAAGAATTTAAATAAATAAAACAAATTAAGCTTTGATTAGTTCAATGATGTTTCCAGTTATTGTGCAACTATCAAGATATATATAAAAAATGATAAAATCATAGTTTATTCTGTGTACTTTGTGAATTATCATATTGAATTTTCAGCCATTTTTTTTTCAGGTATGCTGCTCTGTATCACAGGCATTGTTAATGGATAAAGTTAACGAATAAACAATTCCACAAATGTCATTATAGCTGATTCGTCAGCATGACTGTACCTCTGTGCAGATAAAACAATGCCTTGTTAAACTAAAGAGATCAGGTTCGCCAAATTTAATATCAACTGTCTCAGGAGTTGTCTTCAGTGTCATTACATAATGCAGTCTTAACGGTGAAGGCCTCCTTGCTAAATAAAGAAGCCCTATGAAAGTTGCCTTAACACAACTAATTAATCTGCTTAGTCACGGCAAGAGACAGCAAGTCATGCCAGGGCATGATGCAGTCCTGGTCAGGAGGCAAGATAGGTTTCTTGCTTACATCAGCTCAGTTGTTTGAGTTGAAGTGTAACTTAAGGCAGATGGAGCCCAGACAGAACAGCGGTCACATGTGTTTATTGAAACAGGTCTAACACAGATTGTGGAACAGAGCTGGATCAGTTTTTTAGAACAGATAAATTACCTGTAATGCGGTGCTAAGACAAACAAATCAAAACGACAGTGACTCCTTTGCATACGTGAAAATGTTCCTGTAGAAACCTACAGTCACTGATGTACACATGCCCGTCCTTAGGAAGTCAAACTTATCCTAATGTAACATTTGCCTTCTCATCCGAGTTTCTTTTCATTTTGACTTCTTCAGAACCGGATCAACGATCTTGTGTCCGGTGAGGAAGTGCCACACGCCGCCGCGGTAGAACTCATTTCCAAAAGTGTAGAGGAGGGCGTTGAAGATGGGGTTCGTCTTCGCTACAACTGGAAGCACCTGAGCAGAAAAACACAGTTTCATATACCATCAAATATCTGATTCGAGAAAGTTTCAGTCTTGTCAGAGCCAACATTTTCTCCGATATGGATATAAAACTGGAATTTCAAATGTTCTTCTTCCCACCTTTGAGATAAGACATTTAAAATAAAGACGTGAATTATTAGTCCATCCACTTTTGACTTTGTTCTGTAACATTACAGATTATCATAGTGTTTGAATCATCATTTTCTGACTTTATTCCTTATTTGTTGTTCTTCTCAGGAACGCCTACATCTCAATGTAACGAAAACCTTATAATAAATGCAAAATGAAAGCATTATAATTAAACAGAATTTTCCAAAAGTAAAGAGATTCATAATGAACTCAAACAAATACTTACCATTCTGAGCTTTGGAGATACAACTTTCACATTCTCGAAGCAGGCGTAGATGCACATGAGGACATATGGACCCCAGCACATCAGCATCACCCTCAGGGGCATACTGGTGTTAAACTTCAAAAAAGAGAGAATTTTAGAATGTATCATTGAAAAAAATGAAATGACCTTAAATTATTCGCACTGATTTGGCAGCTGGACACCTACTATTGTACCGACTGCACATAAACATTCAAGACTCAATGCGATCGGACATCAAGCGAACCGATAAATTTAACAAAACAAAGTAATTTACCGGTAATAACTTAATCATAAATGTAACTTAACATTATTTAATTTTCAGCACATAATACAAAGGGATTAGTCGGGAAATGTACCCTGTGTTGATGGACCTTCTTGAAGTGTTTGTAGATGGAATCGTAGCACGACCACATGGTGACAGCTGGGAAGGTCAGGTAGAGCAGCACCAGAGTGAGCATGTAGGTCACATAGTCCCTGGTGGTGCCAGGTAAAAAGGGAAATAATATTAATTTGAAGCTCTGTTTAGGGGCCCTTGCAATCTGTGAGGTGGGAAGTGAGATAATAAGGCAGTGAGCAGTGTAAAGCACACTGCCTGAATAAGAAATTGATGGGTTTTAAATGACAATCAGATGAAAGTAACCTCCTGCTGGCTACGTACGAGAGCAAAATGTCAGGATGTGTTCAGGGTCAGTGTAAAGGCTGTGCTGTCAAAACTGCTGGTTACCTGTCACCACGGGTGTAATCCAAAGTGCAACAAGTCCTCATAGGCTCAAAGTCATAGACGCCCCATCCCATGAGAGGAACAGCAGCCCAGAAGATGGAAAGAATCCAGATGATGCTAGACATGGTCAGAGTGGTGCTCCAGAAGAGCTTCTGTCCTGGATCCCAAAAGACAAATCCTCTCAGTAAAAGATTAGTGATTTATATTTGTATATTTCTAGTTTTGTCTAAATCAGATCACTGTTGTTTAATTAGTGCATTTTTTTTTTAATGGCTTAAAGTTGCATTCATTGATTTGGCCGCTAGGGGCAGTGCAACTGTAGTAGTGCTTCACTTAAACTGGCAGAGACTGGAATTTTTTTGCGTTTACTGAGCCAGTAATGGTTTTATTTTACTCACTGGTGCAGTACTGGTGATATCTGTCCCAGGCTATAGCAGCCATGAAACTGATGGAGGCCAGAACAGATATCATGCCGTGAAAGCCGTGATAGGCACATCCATCTTGGCCAAAGGGCCAGTATCTAGAAAAGACAACACAATCTGGATCAAACTGAAGCACACGAAAGGAAAACCTCAAACTCGAATGTGCAATAGTTACCAAATAACAATAAAACATTTTGTCTTGCATTTAACTTGAATTGTAGTTGATTTTCACAAAACGTGAAAAAAGTTTGGCAGATGGAAAGAGATCAACACAGCAGAAGAGAGTGTTGATCTGGCCCCACCCTCAGGTTAGAAACCACTAAATTAAAATACATAAGAAGTTTGTACATGACATAAAATTCTGACTGATATGATTTGAGTGTTGAGTAACGTTCACCAGGTTTTGCTGAATAAAGTGTATTGTCCTCTGGATTATCAAACCCAAAGGCTTACTAAGCATTTACCTATTGGCCAATTTCAAATGCTGTTTAATACCAACATGTTATAAAGACAAACAGCAAAAAAAAAACCTCTACAGTTGCATACCGGAGGTAGCTGGCGTATGCAGCTATAAGGCCGTTAACGTTCAAGCTGATGTCGGCCAAAGCGAGATTGAAGACAAAGAAGTTACTGGGATTCCTCATCTCCTTCACAGTGAGGAACGACACGATGCTGATGGCATTGAGGAAGAAGCCAAGCACGCCTGTGGGGGGAGAGCAAAACGTCAATGCCCAGAATCACAAGATCATCTAACTTCAAGCATCTTAATCCAATCATAAGTAATGAGGCAAAGGTATATAATGTTTAGGTTAAAACACTTCTTCTTCTGTTTTGTTAGATTATGTATTCTTTGTTTTTGCTATTGTCTCATTCAGAATATCAATAAAACTTTAGAGACACTATATCCTTATATATCCTCCTTAGAAGTTGCATCCATGCATTTTGTAGCTGACATCTTAAAGCCACATGTTATTTTTATATGTATCTTACAAAATGAAAGTTGTTTAAAATAAATTTTTAGATCCTTTTTTGCCTCTGACCTCTTGTCTCCCTCTGATCTATGACGTCAGATATACATATTAAGTAACGCCTCCTGCAACAATACTTTTACTGATATAACTCAATATGCAGCACCTATGATGTAGTATTTTCTACACACTTTTGTGGTTTGCACGAATAAACGTGCACAAAGGAGTTCTTATAAACCTGGTTGCACTTTTGTGTGTGTGTGTGTGTGTGTGTGTGTGTGTGTGTGTGTGTGTGTGTGTGTGTGTGTGTGTGTGTGTGTGTGTGTGTGCCAACCGGATCCCCACCAGTGCATTGATAACGTAGCCATGATGCGCTTCTAATCCAAACACTTCCAGGGTGAACTGCTTCTTTCAGCCTCGCACAAATGTTTCTTACTTACCCCCGACCAGAAGCGCTGTGCCGAATGTAAACATGTCAAACTCCGTGAATCCCTCTGGTAAAGTATACGCTGCCATGTTGGAAATGCACCAAGAGAAAAGTCCAGGTCCCTGTTGTCTGCAATACCAGATCCTACAACCAAAGAACGGACGCCTTATAAAGGCTCTTTCACGTGAAAAAGCATAAAGCGACTAATCTGCAAAAAGCCCTTTTGCAATCCCCCGAAGAATGTCCTAACAAGCAGACCTTCAAACTTACCGCAAACTTACCGTGTTTGCGCTTTTCATGCGCAACTTTGAGGCTCTGTCTGGCTCGGGTCTAACTTGCAGGGTTTCACAAACTACCCAAACTACAGGCGAACTTTCCTCTCTCCGACGCCTCTCATGTCGATATAGTGATAAGAATGGGAGAGGGGACGCATGGGAAATGGTGTTTTTAACCAGAGTTTGCATCTTGGATGAGTATGAGCTGCCTATAGCAAACTTGGCACCACTTTTTGTAGATATCTGGTGGTTTTATTGGCTGTAAATCGTCATCTTATACGATGTTTTCTGAGTTGCATTTACAATATCAATAGTGTTGCCTGTTATTTGTGCATGTTTTACTAGGCCTCCTGCACAATGGTCCCTAACTCTCTTTTGTTTCATGATCTGTAAAACTGACTTGACCTCAGGTTGACTTGAAACTTTATTTTCCTTGTGAGAAACCTTTTTTGTTTCTCACACCATCAGTCAGTAAATAGATCAATAAATGGAGTTGTGGTTCACGTAAAACCGTTTTGTAAAACCTTTGTAAAACGTAAAGCTGTTTATTTTATCTGACCCTTATTCCAGCTAAGTTTATAATCAAGTAAGACTTTGGACTGAATCACATGATTTGGATTTTCCTTTTGGTTTACAGATAAATATATTCACCTTTACTTTAGTCCAATTTTACCTCTCTATCTATTGACTATAGTGGGCCATGACAACTGACTAGATTTTTATTGCCACTGTTTTTCTATCTCCTTTCTTGATTAAGAGGGGGAAAATAATTTACTTATTTATTTGTCTTCATTGCTGACCAAAACAAACCCAAAAGAAAGGTTAGAAAGTGACCCTTGTCTCCCTCAGAAGCCTAAACCTTTTGAAAATGTACCATTTGGACAGAGTGATTGCACCACTAATCTATCCAGAGATTACCCAAAACTCATTAACTATGAAGTAATGATGTGTCCCAATGGCCTTGGTAATAGCATTTTCTCCAACTGCCCATACTGAACAAGGCAGATGCCAGTTTCCCCACAGTGAAAAAGACCTGCAGTGCTGACACTTATGGCCCCGTCTGATGCTCTGACACGTGTGACTCAGTTTAGCGATCTGGAGCATCTGATTTCTTTTTTTGAGGCGTATTTGTGCATCATGTGATTATATTCGAACAAATCTGGAGGATGAAACAACAGATTGATCTAATGGTAATTAATTTTTGTGAGTCAATGAGGAGTATAGATCGCATGTAGTCAGAGAAACCTATTAAAAACCAGAATTAATGCACATTTTCCTCATTATGATCAATATCAACATACAACTACACACTAAACTTACATGAATCTAACCTATGACAAGAATCAAGTATCCTTGAGCTACTTGGAATTTTGCCAGGAACTATTTCTGTCTGGACACAGGCATCTATGTCAGAATGACAAGTTTTCACACACACACACACACACACACACACACACACACACACACACACACACACACACACACACACACACACACACACACACACACACACACACAAAACCCCTGATCAAATTCAATAGTAAAATGTCACAAAATTTTGAAACATATATCCTACACCACTTCAAGTTATAGGTTCAAAAATGATAAAATGTAGTGTCAGAAGGTAACTCTACACTGCCATCTAGCGGATAATAGTGTAGGGTTACTAGAGATGATGTACAGTATTGTGATTAATAAGTTTTAAAGAAGAAAATATATTTCTTTTAGAGTTTTGACCACGTTATTTGGAGTTGAACTTTAAAATTTTTGAAAACTAAAATACATAAACAGTTTCTTTCAAATCTGTCTTTTTTGCTGGCACATTTTATAGACTTGGTCTTTCTTTCATTCTAACTTGTGAGATATTCCAAACAGCCTTTTTTCATAGCTTTAGCAGATGGAATATTCTATAGGTACAATCTAATTTGATTGAAAGTTTTTCTAACATCTTGATGATTAGCTACATGAAGACAGAATATGACCTTCCTGTCTAGCTGCAGCCTTTGTATCATTTACCTGCTCCCAAAATAGTTTCTGCTTCTATAATTAACTGTTCCATTGAAGGTTAGAAACCCTTATCCAAGAATGAAAGCAACAGCTATGCATCCTATCAGCACCCAGAAAGCAGTATCCTAATCGTGTCAATGAAAATAACCCAAGTCACTAATCCCTGCCTGCCTATCCCCTTTTTATCTCGGCATTCAGACCAGGCGGTGCAGTGTGGAGCTGTGAGCATGCACACCACCAAGATGCATCAGACGCCCCGTTAGGCAGAGCCCTACCGCTCGCTTTTGTTAACTGTAGTTTAGCTGCATAGTGTTTAGTAGCTTGCAGGAAAAAAGAAAACATGAGCCGACATTTTGCTGCTGCTATTTCTTTGGCTTTTTTGCTTCTTCCTCTTCTTTGCAGCTCGTGTCCTGCACAGTGCAGCTGCTTCTTTCACAAACTAAGCGATGGATCTAAAGCAAGGTAGATATATGGCAATTTCTTCTTTATTATTAGTATTGTTGTTATTTTTGTTATTCCCAGTATCTTCTCGGTGTGCAAAATAGATTTAAACTGCAGCTTTCTTCCGTTCACTCACTCTGTATAGAGGATTAACTTGGAGCTGCCCTTTAATCTCCTTTGCTTGTTACTGAACAATAGGTTTGTATGCTTTTCAAGCAAATGAATGTTATTATATTATATGGACATGGACATTGTTATATAGAAATATTATTTTTAGTATTTTTTTGTAAATGGGGCATTTAAAAACCAAATTGGGACTGAAGATATGTTGTTGTTGTTTTTAATTAACGTCTACAGATCCCTGCTTTTAATCCAGTTTTATTGTGAGTAATTTTTTAAATTTTCTATTTATTTTATTTTGCAGAAGTGTGCTGTGTAACGACCCAGAGATCACTGTGATTCCTCCAAATTTCCCAACGGACACATCAAAGCTGCGCATAGAAAAGACAGCAATCACGCGGGTTTCATCAAACAACTTCCACTACCTCAGCAGCCTGGAGTTTCTCTGGATGTCATTCAATTCCCTCAGTTCTCTACATGTTGAAAGCTTTCGGGGCCTCTACAGCCTGGACGAACTCAGGCTGGATGGCAACGCCCTCACCTCCTTCCCCTGGGAGTCCCTGACCGATATGCCAAATCTGAGGCTCCTTGATTTACACAACAACAAAATCTCAACCATCCCAGCTGAAGCCACCATGTACATCAAGAATATCACCTATCTGGACTTATCAAGCAACAGCCTGACAACCGTTCCCAGTGAGGTCCTGTCCATGTGGTTGAGTGTGAAGCTCGTCGCCCAGGTCTCTGACTCCTCCAAACTTATTCTGGGTGAGGATAAAGCGGTGACGCGGTCAGGCACATAGTCTTTAACCTGCCTTGCATGTTGACATTTTAACCCCAGACGCATTTAAGTTGGGGATCAGGCTAATTATAGTTGTTGTATTTGAATAGTTAATTCGCAGTTTGTGTGTTTATAACGGACTGCTCTTGCGTAAGGTTTAATCTAAAGGATGTTACAAACAGGCCTGCATTTAAGTTGCTGAGGGGGGAAAAAAAACAACAAATGCTTGATTTCCTTAACAGGTCTCCATGACAACCCGTGGCTCTGTGACTGCCGGCTGCACGACCTGGTCCAGTTTCAGAAGTCCCCATCATCCTTGGTCGCTCTGATCGACACCAGGTTGAAGTGTGCGGAACCAGAGAGCTTATCGGGAGTCCTTTTCACCGAAGCCGAGCTGCAGCGGTGCCAGGGGCCCCGGGTGCACACGGCCGTCGCTCGCGTGCGAAGTTCACTGGGGAACAATGTCCTGCTGCGCTGCGGCACAGTTGGTGTTCCCATTCCTGAGCTGTCCTGGAGCCGCGCCGACGGCAAAAAGCTGAACGGCACCAGTGAGTTCTGATGAAACTATTCAAGTGTTACTTTGTTCAGTTATCTGCGATATTTAAGAATGACTGCTTATCTCTCTGGGTGTCTTTTTCAGTTCAGGAAGAGATTTCAAAGGAGGGCATCATTTGGTCAATTCTGAGTGTCCCTGCAGTCTCCTACCGGGATTCTGGGAAATACCTGTGCAAAGCAACCAATTTTGTCGGCACAGCAGATGCCATCATCTCTTTGGTGATCACAGATTCCTTTCGTTCAGAGGAAGGAGGTGGCAGCCTTTCTAAGAGGACTAGAGGAAAGAAAGCTGGAGGGATTGGAAGGGCAGCATATCAAGAGAAACTGATTGCCAGATATGTTCCTCCACCGACCACCGCTGCTGCCCAGCCCATCATCGAACCTCTCAATGGCAAAGGCGTAACTGGGAAGTATGAGATTGAGAGCTACAGCGTCTCTGATGCGTCTTCCCAGGGAAAAGCCAAGCCGTCCAGCCCAACAGTCGTTGAGGGCGAAGCTCTGAGTAACTTGGCGGCCAATGCCTCGTCTTTGCAGCAAGCTCCAGAGAAGAGGGTCGTGCGCTCGGTTAAGGTAATCGGTGACACTGACCACACCGTGTCTCTGAACTGGCGAGCCCCCACGGCCACAAACATGACAGAGTTCAGCGTTCTTTATGCCATATTCGGAGAGAGAGACATGCGACGGGTAAATGTCGGGTCTGGAAGGAACCGAATCACCATTGATGGCCTTATGCCAAAGACAAAGTACATTGCTTGCGTTTGCGTCAAAGGCCTGATCCCAAAAAAGGAGCAGTGTGTAATCTTCTCAACAGATGAGGCAGCCAGCGCTAGCGGCACACAGAAGCTCATTAATGTGGTGGTGATAACGGTTGCATGCGTGATTGCTGTCCCCCTGACACTGATTGTGTGCTGCGGGGCAATAAAGAAGCGCTGTCAAAAGATGCTGGGTCAGCAGTCCAAGGAAATACAGGATTCATATGTAACGTTTGAGACCCTGGGCCCCGCCTCCAAAGCCAAGGGGATGGAGGGCGAGTATCTGACCAGGCTCAATCCTGATGAATCCAACCGGCTCCTTTCAGCTAGGTCCAGCGTTGACTCAGAGGCCACAGCGAGGACTGAGGGACCACCCGAGTACTTCTGCTAAAAACCAAACATACACCACACACAACCTTTGGAGGATGAGCTTTGTTTTCTAACACCTTGTGACATGAAACCACTCTGCTCAATAGACTCATTGGGGGATCTTTAGAAAACACTGGGAAACTGTTTTACAGCCTTGTGAACAAAACCCACCATTCATTTGGTGGAATGCAATAAAGGGAAATACACACACACACACACACACACACACACACACACACACACACACACACACACACACACAAACTTATGTAAATGTGTAAAAGCAACTTTTTTATTCACCATCTTCCTCCCAGTCAGTTTAATTTATATTTTTTTCAAGGTATAGACTCTACACTGTGTCTGTTCAAGTCTTTAGAGATGGCCCAGCAGTTTTTAGTCTGTTTCGCATGTAAGTCTGATGTTACTGTGCCAGGTTTACTGTTGTGTCAAACACCTGAATTACAGTAGACCTATGTTTTATAATGTATTGTGACCTCAAATATGTGTGTCTGTACTGTATATAAATAAATATTTTTTTATATTTATATGCTGTCTGGCCTTTATTTTTTTTTTATATTGTAGTTTCAACTCTACCGATAGAAATTGTAAAATGAATGCTGTGAGCTAAATCAAGTCAAGTAAATATGAGGTAAAAATATGGCTCGAACATGTTGCTAACATTAGCATGGTAGTTTTGTTTATATGAAAAAAATGATTTTGCATTTTATTATTTAGAAATATCTCTCTCTCTCTCTTGCTCTTTCTCTCTCTCTCTCTCTCTCTCTCGCTCATACACACACAAAACTGATATCCTTAAGATCAACTGCTTGATTGCAAAGATTCAGTGCTACCAATAGGGGTTACAGGGCTCTGGCTACAAAATTGTAAATATTCCATGTCTGTTTNNNTCTCTCTCTCTCTCTCTCTCTCTCTCTCTCTCTCTCTCTCTCTCTCTCTCTCTCTCTCTCTCTCTCTCTCTCTCTCTCTCTCTCTCTCTCTCCCTCTCTCTCTCGCTCGCTCTCTCTGTTCTGCTAAGCCTGACAGCCTCCGGCCCACTTAATGCAGATGTCGCTTCTGTTAAATGAGGGTCTGTCCTTCGGCGGGAGACAAATAAATAAAATCAGAGTCATGCAACCAGGATTCATGGCTACAAATCCAATCAAACACCAGCAAACAAATCTTGATTTGTGTTGTGTTTTCTGGGGTGATGGTGTTTTCTAGATAGATGTAATACATCGAACCTATGTGTGTTCAACTTGACTTAAGTGTTACGTCAAGCGAGATTAAGGTAATAGGCTTTCTCTCATGCATCTCTGAGCTGGTACTTCACTTACAGGCCCATTTCTCCAGCTCCTCTAGGAACATGGACATGTTAAATGTGGCATCACAAATTGCTGTGTTACTTTATGTTTTCAGACCCACCTCGTCGACTTGCCTGATTGGTTGCACCTGCACCGATGACAGCTTGGGAAGGTAAGTAACCGTTAGATAAAAAGTAATACCGGAGAAACTAAAGTAGGTTTTCAGTGGTTTTGCAATCTCAATTTATTTATTTTTTTAATTTTCTTTTAATTAACTGACACCAATTATATTATCTGAATATCAGCACTGTCTAGATATTGGTACTGTTGGTTCTTTACCTTGAAAGAGTCTAGTTAACACTTGCTTCAACACATCTCCTTTTAAAATTCTAGGTCATTATTATGCATGGAAACCTCCATGGGGCGGATCCCAGAGGATATTCCCCAAGATTTCACTAAAATTCGAATAGAGAACTGCCACCTGACTGAGTTACCGCGAGGATCGTTCTCTAAAGTTAGTGCCTTGGAGTTCCTGTGGCTGAATTTTAATGAGATCACAGTGATGAACATCAAAAGTCTGGAGGGGCTGACCAACCTAACTGAGCTCAGGTTACAAGGGAACAAGCTAACCTCTGTACCGTGGGCAGTGTTTCAGGACACACCGAAACTCAAGATTCTGGATCTAAAGCACAATCGACTCGATGTCCTGCCGGAGCACGCACTGAGACACCTACCTGCACTGACGTATTTAGATTTATCCTTTAATCAACTCAGCATTATAACAAAAGATGTTTTTACTAATTGGCCTCTTTACCAAATAAGGGAGAAAGAATGGGGGAAAGAAGGTTTGGTCTCCAACGTGGTGCTGGCACTGCACGACAACCCCTGGATGTGCGACTGTCGCCTTAAAGGCTTTGTGGAATTCATCCGGACAGTCACGCCTCCTATCATTTTAATGAACTCGTATTTGATGTGTTCGGGCCCCGCCTCCAAAGCTAGCAAGTTCTTCCACGAGATCCAGTTAAAAAGCTGCGTGAAGCCAGTGGCCTCTGCGCTAGAGGCTAACGTCACTTTACCTCTCGGAGCAAATGCAACACTCAGATGCTTAGTCAAGGCCAGACCAAGCCCAACCATTCACTGGATGTACAGTCAGAAGATTATAAGAGGATTTACTGGTAAGATTTATATATATATATATATATATATATATATATATATACAGTATATAAAATATATATTTCTGCCATCCATTAAACTCTTGCTAACTGGCTCTGTGAATACTTAGAGTGGTTTATGTTGAACTTTCAGACTGCAATCATTTGATGAATAGGTGCCTGAACAGGAACCCGTTATGCAGGATAAAGTATAATTGAGGCCTAAAGTGAAGGAGTATTTTGAGTTTATCAACCTCTAAATATTTGGGTTAGCATCTATCTTTGGCCTGACACTGGACCTCAAATTGGACCAAGAAACATAAGCTAATTAGCAGTTTACCGGCTATAAATGACTCTTTACTGGGAACAGACCTTCCTATTAACCTCTGATTTAAATGCAAATGTTTCCTTTCATATCGTTGCAGCTACAGAAACTCAAATAAATGAGGAGACCATCATATCTCATCTGGTGATCCCCGCCCTTCATCTGACAGACCGAGGGCTTTACACCTGCATGGCCAACAACTTCATTGGGAACTCCTCGGCCATCATCACAGTTAACATCAGCTCCTTAAACTCCTCTTTCCCCCTCCCTCCACCGGTGCCCATCTTAGTGCCTGACGAGAACACGTTTATTGACATCCGCATAGCGAAGCAGACAGTTTACGGCATCACCCTTGAGTGGCACGCAGCAACAGAAAACCCAGCGGAAACCTGGTTCACGATCCACTTCGGCAAATACGATTCACCCAAAAAGGAGATGATCTACATCGGCCCTGGAATCAACAGCTACTCGGTCAGCAACCTTCTTCCGGTCACCAAGTACGAGGTGTGCATCACCCTGAAGAATCACCCGCCAAGGGAAGGCCAGTGCATTGTGTTTGTGACAGGAAATGACATCAGCGAGCTGGAGCAAAGAGAAAGACTCATACACATCATCGTTATAGTGTGCGCCATGGTGTTAGCGGTGCCTGCCGGCATGTACGCCTGCACCACCGAGGCCAGGGTCGGCTGCGTGGACCACTGTGTGGATCTGTGCAAGAAGCATGGGATGCAGGGTCACAACCTGCGGGGAAGTGAGAGGCAGGGAACCTTCGACAGCTTGCAGGCAGCCAGCGATGAAGGCCTGTGCAGAGACTCAGAGGAAAGGCCCAAACATGGGCAGAAGACTGATGATAAGATCAAAGGAGGAAGCGCAGCGCATTTGTATTAGAACTGTACATTCGTAGCCTTTACAGCGTTAAACTTTCAGTTTTTTAGGAAACAATGACTACATTTGTGTAAAAATTAACTTTATCAGTCTTGGTACAGTTATAATTGTTTTAAAAAAAACACATCCGCATTTTGACTATGAAATTTTGACTGACTCTTTGCAGCAATTGATTTCTGATTATTATAATCAAAATTAATCTGTGTACGAGCTGATGATACAAATCTAAAGGTGAGCTTTGTCTGTCCTTTGATGTGAGATTTAGAGATGTATTGCCTATAAGGACGGCTTTTGTGGGATATAATAACCTTAGGAACCTGTCCTGTCTGTTTTTGTAAGATTGACAGCTGTTTTCTCAGAAATCTCTGTAACTCTGTGACTTAACTGTATCTGCAGTGAATATACTCCAGTGAATTCATTTGGAGAAGCCTTTCTTCGTGAAGTGTACAGAAACGTTAAATACGTTTTGATATTTCTTGTGTTTTTTTAATGTTTTGACATTAAATGCAAATATATTTATTGAGAAATTGTAATTATATAATACGTCTTTATGTTAAACATGTCTTCTTGTATATTTCTTGATTTGTGATGTTACGTATGTACGTTGCACAATTTCTAATCCACCTTTGAAATAAAGCACAACTATCCTTCACTGTTTTAACTTCACCTTAGATTTACAGACCTTCAGTGTAATGAATTGATGTTCTAGGTAGATTAAAGGGGAGTCAAAGACAAATACTAAGACACACTCTGGTTTATTTATCTTTTTTTTGCACAATCATTCAGAGGATTTATTATATAAGCTGTGTTTTACCGAGCACTTATACATACACTCACTAAGAAGATTAGATTAGATTAGATGATTTTCAGTGAAAATTTCAGTCAGCAGATCATGATGTTTCCATTCAATAACAGCTCAGAACCACTGTCTCTACATTATATTTACATGCAAACAGAGGTGTAGATTTTCAATTGAAACATTTAGTCGAATTTAAAAACAAAACGACATAAAACACACTATATTTTTAATAAGATACCTTTTCTTTGCTTTAAAATCTGATGTATGTCTGTCAGAAAGAACGGAAAAGCTGCAATGAGCTTAACACAATAAATTAAATTACCAAAAGATGGAACATTACACAAGAAAGCAGGTTGTTTTCAAATATTTATTTAAAATCATAATAATACAAAGACAGTACAAATATGTTATTTTAATGGATCAGATATGCATAATGTCTCATTAAAATTGTAGTTTTAAGATACACTCATACTAGAGTTAAATGACTCCAACATTATTTGCCTACATTTGAAGGCATTTAAGAGTAACATGCAGAATTAATTAATGTGGATTTAAAATGTCAGACAAACACTCTAGCAGGTTATGTACAGGGTGAGCTACAGGTTGCTTTGTCTATTTTTTTTATTATTATTTACTTTTATTCTCTGCTCCAAGATACAACCAAGAAATGGTGAGAGCTTGTATGCACAAAATAATGAAAATAATTATACAATAAATAATAATACAGTTTTGTACATTAAAAATAAAGACATTTTATTTATATAAAAGCATTTGCTACATAAATCACTAAAACAAAATGCAAATCTTACTACAGAAACTGACAGTGGCACATTGAACTCATAAAAAAGAGCAACTTCTCAGCATTCAAGGTTCTGATGTTCCACAACAAAAAGCATGAAGACAAGTGTCCTTTAGCACTTTTAGAAACTGTTTTCTTTTATTTTTCCAGATTATGTCTTTCAGCTGCACATCCCAGTGGGCTGCATGATCTCCTCACGTTAGAAATGAGGTGAGTGACCTTTGACCTGCAGTGACCCTTCTGATCACAGCAAGATGAAAATGCAGCAGAGTCTGCTAGTTTAATACCATAACAATTGTGTTAAACCATCATTCACACGTGATTAAAGGCTAGATAACCCTATCAGATCAAGATCAGATGACTGTTTATGTGCACTAATAATAACCTTGGTTGCTCTCAATGATTTTCTGCTCCAGCTTCATTTTCAGCTCTGACACTAAAGCAGAGCTGATATTTCCTTCCTTTCGCCTGTTGGATTTCGCTTTCTTGGAGCCTCTGGAGACCAGCGCACCAGATATTGTTGGGACGGCACGCTGCCATTCGCTGACGCGGGTGTTAGACGGAGGTGGCGGAGGCAGACACGGAGCACTGGGGGGTGGAGGTTTGGGCCGGGGGCTGCCGCTGCTTTGCTGCAGGCCCATCTCTGGGTTGTCAATAAGAAACTTGTCTGCAGGATTATTGAATTTGATTATGGGCATCTTGAAGGTCCAGGGCTGCTGGTCCTTGGGTCTCTTCTTGATGATGCGACGCACTGGTGCTATCCTGTTTGACTTTGAGTTGCGCATATAAATAGCTGTGGAAATTAAAACTGTCACCCCTACCAACATGCTAATGATACCAATGACCATGCCTAAAGCTTTCATAGGATTGTCCCTACTTCTCATTAAAAAAGCTGCCATAGGCCCTTTGAGAGGAGTCTGTAAAAGAGCACAAATAAAATGATTTAAATCGAGCCCAGGGGACTGAGTCCAAATGTTAGCGTAGCATTTGTACCAAGCTTGCATGCAGCAGATGGAGGTGCAAAGCACTGACAGAGGAGGCCCAGACAACACATCTGTGACACCTTACGCTCAGTCATCCAAACCTCCTCTAATATGCTACAGGACAGCTAGCTAGACACAAACCTAGTTGTTGGGGACGCGTCTGGCAGTGCTGTGCAGAAGGATTTGGTTTTGGCATGTGAATGACTGATGAGGGCTGACAGAAACATGATGGCGATAGGAACAAGATGAAATGAAGTACTGGTCTGGAATGGAGAAATGACTAAATCCTGGGAAGAAACTTTACTTATTTTGACAGCTAAATGTCCTCAGTAATTGTCAAGAGACAGAAATATTTTTGACTGTAAAGATGTTATAAATAAAGTAAAAAAAATATAGAGAGAAACAGACCTTAATTTTGTTGTCAATAGAAAAATGTGCTCAATGTCTCTTTTACAGACAATAGACCAGTAAAAATATACTTACTTTTTAAACGAAGCAGTTATTTACCAGTACAGTATCTCAAATATTTCTCACTTCATTCTCCGGACTACTTTTATATAGTTACTTTCCGGGTTGATTCGGGACTTTTTCACTGCATTGCAGTACAGGATAGTGGATATGCAGATTGTTAGTAAAATGAGGGATGTGACAATGCTGAAAAATATTCCAAAAATAGTCAGCGGACGCTTGCTGAGGCCCATGAAGTATGAAATGACTCGACCTTTGACCTGAAATGCACGATTCACAACACAGAAACATCGAAAAACACAGAGTCATCTCATCTTGCAGTACGAGGGAATGAAATGAAGATTAAAATAAAAATGTATGGAGTGATGTGAAAGATGACTCAAAAAAGTTAAAGGATAATGCTGCTGATCATTTGTAGTTAGACACTGAAGAGACAAAAATAAACACAGTTCTACTATCTAGAATTAGTAAGGCATATTACAAAATTATTAATTATTCTGTGCCATGTTGCCAAAAGATAAGTAATCAAAAGACTGAATGGCAACAGATTCACATATTCAATAAAAATAACAAATAAAACTGCATTATTAAATAGACAGGTGAAAGGTGCCTATGTCTTTTGACTCTTCACAGAGAAAAAGATATGTTAAGCCTATCCTCATAAACCCATGGTTATGGGTTTTACAAACATGTTTTAGGTCCCAGGTTAACAACCTAGGAGGCAAATAACTAAAATCAGCACTATTCTGACCGAGGGTGGAGCAAAGCCAAATTACAATGAGGATGCAGAATTAGCTACTGCGTAGCTTGTAATGCAAGAGCCATTATTTTCAATGCTGCTATAACTGGCTTTAAGCTCAGGCGCTGTATAAAGAGCTCTGCCAACATGCTGTGAGTCAGAGCAGGTCTTACCGCCTCGGTGATATCGATGTTGACCACAGCTGTTGTGCTGAAGGATGGCGAGCCTCTGTCCCTGGCTTGGACCACCAGAGACCACTTGCAGTCTTTCTCCTTGGTGATGTTCTGCACTATCTCCATTGACTTGATGTATGGCTTGAGCATAATTTCTCCAGTGTCGGTGTTGATCTCGAAGGCGTTGTCAGGATCTGCCGTCATGATGGAGTATTCAATGACATTGTTTGGAGACTCTGCATCCTCATCCACTGCCTGTTGACAGTTCGTAGAAGAACAATAAAAATGCCTGCATTTGCCAGTGAAATTACTGTACAAACATACCAAATTCCAATAAATAATGCCACAATTTTGGAAAGCTGCTTTTTTATATAAATACATATATATATACATATATATTTCCACCAGTAAATGGTCTAAAAAACCTTTTCAATATTCAATTATTGTTCCTTTAATTGAAATTTACTTTAATTATCAGTTCTGAACTTCAGTAGATTCCATGAAAGGTCACAACGAGGTAATCGGTGTTGTTCACTGCATGCATGAATCCGTTTACCTCAACTTTGACAGGAGCGCCGATGATCATCGTCTTTTCCAGGAGCTCTTCGTTGAACTCCGGAGGGTGGTCGTTCATGTCAAGAACAGTGACGAAGACCTCCGCCAAGCTGTACTTCCCCTCTGAATCTTCTGCCTTGATGTAAAAGTTGTATTTGGACCTGACCTCAGCGTCCAGGCTGGTCCAGGGCTGCGTGCTGATGAGGCCCGATGACGGGTGGATGTGAAACCTGCGGCATCGGAACATTTCAGGCATGACTCACACAGCTGTCAACACGGATGTCTTTGGTGCATCAGACACTCTTTAAACAAAGCGTTTCTTTATGCTGATAAAGTTGTGAATCTGAAGTGACACATCCAAGTCTATTATTATTATTATCGCTTATTAAAATGCTTCCAGTTCTTCATTAAACAGGTTAGTTAAGAAACACAGAGCAGGTAACAATATTCAGGGTGTTTGATAAATTAAAAATTGCTAGTCTCTGAATGCCAAAAGAAATAAAATAAATTGTAGAATATAATGTAAAACAGTTCAATTTTTATCACTTTCTTGTTTTGTTTTTTCTTGTTTTTTCCACTTAATTGGAAGGTCATTAATCAGGAGGTTTTCTCAGCCATGCCTTCCAGCCCAACCCTGGGCTTAATGCCATTCTACAGAGATCTTTTCTGCTTTTGCACTGTGAAATTTCACAAGTTGCACTGAAACTGACAACTTTCACACAATGAGCCCAGGTTTACGACGAGCATAAATTCACACTGAATGCTGCCTTGTTTTCAAGGCTACCATCTCTGTGGCTCCAGCTGTCACATTGCATGTTAATTGGCTCTGCCTATGTGAGGTGGGCCAGGATGTCTATTTTTAATTCTCTGATCCAATTAGGAGATTAGCCACATCTTGCTGCCATTTTAACGGGAGCTGTTATTGCAGCAGAGGGGCCAGTCAGACTAGTTTCCTGTCTGCTGCTACCTTCAAGGAGGCAAGACTTGTGTCCGTGTTGGCTTAGGTTCGCATTCCACAATGACTCAGAATTTTAAAAATGAATGTGTTTTAATTAATGTGATTTTATGTAAGTCCATATCCAAACAAACCAAACTGAAAATGGCTGAAATAAAAGGATTCTGACTTACAAATCTGATCCTGATCCATAAATAGTGTATTTGACTTCACCCCAAGGCCCTGAATCTGGATCATTTGCCTGGATTAGATAGATAGATAGATAGATAGATAGATAGATAGATAGATAGATAGATAGATAGATAGATAGATAGATAGATAGATAGATAGATAGATAGATAGATAGATAGATGAAATAATGGAATAAGACTCAAGATTATGTTTAAGATTAATTTAGAAAAGCATTTCTGACCGCCTGCTTTCATCTAATGAGCTGCTCTCAGTAATACGCATTTCCTGGAGGATGGGTGGATTATATAATCTCTTTTGTGGGGTTTAATTTTGCCCCGTTTAATTCCGACTAACTCACCGTTACAGACACAACGCTGGAGCCTCCGGGAGAGTTCTCGGGGATCCTGGCGATGTAATACTCAGAGGTGAATTTGGGGACGTTGTCATTCGTGTCCAGCAGGTTGATGACAATGTCGGCTGTGGCGCTGAACCTCTCCGGGGTGTCGATCTCGACTGCGAGCAGCTGTGAAGAGAGATGAACAGAATGGCAAAGTTTGATTACAGAAACACCACAGCAGCTCTGTAGAACTACAAAAACCACGCTAGCAGATGGAAAAGCAAACTACTATAGTTTTGTCATTTGACAGCTGTAGTGAAGTAAATGTGAACAAACAGTCTGTTATCCAAAGACAAACCTTAAAAGAGAGAGTCGGTCCCTTCTCGTAGTCGATGCCGGATGCGTCTTCCACGATGATCGTCACCTGTGCCTCATTGAGCACCGTCTGAGGAACCACTCGCAGCACTCGACTCTGCCCCACGAGTCTCAGTTTGAACTTTGCATTTGCACCCTGCACAAAGCAGATGCCAGAACAACATTAATGAGTTCATTAGCAAAGCAAAGAACACCAGCTTTCCTCACATTTATGGATTAAAACATCACTCAAAATTGAATCTCTTGCGAGAATGTTTAAGTATGCGTTGAATCAGTCTCTAGGTAGGGAAGCAGGAAAGTAAATATCCACCTGGTCAGAGTCATTGACGGTGATCTTAAAGCCTCTGAGGATCTCCCCTGCTGGCGGATGCTCGTTCATGGTGACCTCAAACATGTCCTGCGGGCCGTTCTCGCCGTAGAAGGTCGGAGGATGGTTATTGAGGTCAACCACACGGACCGTGACTGTCGTAACGTCGTAGTCCAGCAGCTGATCGTTCGGTCCTATTTCAGCTGCCTTGGTTTAAATAAATTATGCATTACGCATTAGTTACATATTAGACAGATATAATTTCAATGGGGGTAGGGGGCTGACACATAACATATAAAATATTTCTCTGAAATGTTGTTGTTTTTTTTACCTTGACTCTAATTTCATACAGTTCCTTTCTCAGCAGTGACGGGTATGTGGTCACAGTGATACATCCAGTGGTGCTGTTTATGTCAAACACACCGTCACTCCCTGGAAGGTGAAACACCATCAGAGCATCGGACAGGTATGTCACAACCAGTCATAGTTCTGCTCCCCTTACCATTCAAAATGGAATAAAATATTGGATTGGGATTGCCTTGATCTCCATCTCTTGCAGACACGGTAATTATTTCAGAGCCCTGTAAGAGAGATATATAAAAATAAACATATATAATTAGTGTTTCACTCGAGGTATGCAGTGAAACATATTGATGATTAGCATATAGCTTGAGGATGACTTACAGGAACTGAGACTTCATAGATGTAGCCAAAGTAGGGGGTTCCTGTGAAAGATGGAGGCGTGTCCTGGGCATCAATTACATTGATGGTTATGGTTGCAGTGGAGGACAAAACCTGATGCCGCCCTTTGTATTTGCCGCCTCCATCCTGAGAAAACAACAGCAAACAGTAGAGTTCACATTTCAGTCCGATTATATTCATACATATCTTATTTTATTATTAGAAAACAGATATATATTTTTTTTACATTTAGAAATAGGGCACAATTATTACATCAGCAATGGCTCATGTACTCCTAGAGCGACCATCACCAATGTTTTTTCTTTTCTTAGATAGATGTGGGTGTAATGCTACAAGTGTGGAAGGTCAGACAGAAATGACCTCCTACCTTTGCCACCACGGTCACAAAGTGTGTGGGAGTGGTCTCGAAATCCAAAGTCTCACCAGGTTTGATTCTCAGGATCCCGCTGTGTCCATCAATCGTAAACTTGGAAAATGGTGAGGTCTGGTATAAAACCACAAAAAAAAAAATTTTACATTTTACACGTTTCTGGTCATTCATAATACTCAACCTCAAGCTTCACCTAACCCTTCATTTTTACCACACACACTTTGATCTTTATAGTTTACATCACATGAACATGAACAACTGCACTGTGGCCCGGGCCAAATCTACGCCCTTATTAAGCCATCAGTGCCTTGCTCAAATGTAATTGAAATTTAATCCGGTAAAGTAACACCATTTCCAGACTGCTTTCTGGTATGGGATTAATCTGCCCCAACATCTGAATGCCCTTTTCCTCCCTCCACATGGCAGCACTGCTCTCTTGATTTCAGCTCAAACTCTCGTTTTACCCCATATACAGTATGACCTTCACATGGACCCAGTGACTGAACAGAAAACAGATTCTAAGGTAAAGTGGTATAGAAAAAGTGTCAGATAGTACAAATAAATGCTTGTTCCATACAAATTGTTGCGAGAATAAATGTGATTAACGTGTTGGGAGACTTCAGTGTGTGTTCCAAGCTAAGGAGGCGGGTCTAAGCTTTTAACAGCTCAGTTGATGAGTAATTAAAAGAACTTAATGGATTCCAGGGTCACAACTGTGCATCATCTGCGTAGAATCACAGCTGCAGGATTACCTGTAAAACATAAGAGACGCTGCCCCCCGATCCCATGTCCTTGTCCACTGCTTGGACACGGTAGATGCTACTGCCTGCAGTCGTATCCTAGCAACATATCGAACGAGTTGATAGGTGGTGAGGATTTTTGCATCTTTTGCATACAATGTGTCATATTAAGGTAAGATTAAGACATCCCGTACCTCTGAAACATCAACGATGAAAGGCAAGTTTTGAAATTCAGGTGCTTCATCATTGGCATCGGTGACAAAGACTCTCACAGTCTCAACAACCTAAAAACAATTAAAAAAAAACAACAAACATATTTACATATTTTAATTCATCCTTTTATTATTATTGCACCTATTTGGTACTAACATTTCACCACATCATGTGCAGAGTTTATAACCCTACAGAAACTCGGAGGGCAATGATAGCATATAAAATGATGGTAAATAAAACATTCAAACTTACTTTATTGCGACCGTCTGTTATGCTCACAAGGACTGAGATTTCATCTTGCTTCTACAACGCAACAGTCCACACTTAACTTGAGCCGTAAACACAACATAATTTAGAAAAAAAAAAAGTATAAGTTTACCTCTCTATCAAGCTCCTGAATCAAAGACACATTTCCTGATTTGGAATCCACTCTAAAGTATTCTTTGGAGCCCTTTTCAAATGTCAGACCGTAGCGCACCGGGTCTCCCTCTGGATCAGTACCATTCAGGACGTATACCTGGGTTCCTAACAGCAACAGCAAAAGCAGAATGTCTACGAAATCCACGTGAATGCCACATAATGAGGTTAGTTGAGTCACGGCCACTGTTGTTTTCCTTCAGTAGGCCTTGGCGTACGTCGCAATCCAAAAGGTATTACAGCGATTAGCTGGAGCTCCAGCCCCCGTGTGATAATTTCATTATCACCTCTGTGTGTAAAAACCTGATAAATACTCAAACCAAATATTTGACAGTAACAATAAACCTCAGTCTTACCCACTGCTGTATCTTCAGAAATGCTAAACAAGGCCATATTCCCATTTTTGCTGCTGGGTCCATTATCATAGAAATATGGAGCGTAGTCCGACTGTCCTTAAGGGGGAAAATATTTGAGAAGAAAATCAGAACATTAAAAATGTCCAATACAAAGCTATGGAACATGAAAAATATAACATATTTGCTGAATTTCGCTAAAATTCCTAAAAGAGATATTAATATAATGAAGCGACAAATGAGCACTCACGTGCTATACAAGCAGCAAATGAAAGCAGGGAGGAAAAATGTGGATTAAAATATGTAAAGCTTCCATAAAACACAACATAAAGATATACACAGGCAGTAAGGACAGGCTACGCTAAGATGGGCATGCCCTCTGTGTGTTAGAGGATTAACCAGATAAGAGGAAGGCGAGAAGTCTTAACCATGCAAAGAAATAAACAACAAAGCCTCACCTAAGGTGGTGGGAATCAGGAGGAGAAACAATAAAGCTTGAGATGACTGTTCTTTCTTCATCCTGGTGGGGAAGTAAGGCTTGGCTGGTTCATGTGGAAGGCTTGACGGAGGGAAAGCCAGCAGCGAGCGCCTGTCGACTGCTTCTGGAGACGTCTCTGCGCGGCTCAGGCGGCTGGGATAGAGTCTCAGGTGCTAATCTTAGTGACGCATCCTTCTGCTCCGCAGGCAACTCCAATCAAATCCACATGCAGAAAGATGATAGGTTTCACACAGCACAGTGTGATCATCACACTTCTGCGCACGTCTGATGATGTGAACCGTCAGAGGCTTTGCAACAATAGGAGACTTTATGATTATTACAGTATTTAACAAAAATGGCTCTATTCCCCAAGAATGAAGACATTTGTGTTTTGTGTGTCTGACTGACTACAACAATCCTCAGCCACACACACTCGTGGATCACTGATTCACATGCAGCCAAGGAGCTTTGCCCAGCCTATACAGTCCACTTTTCCTGTGTACCCCGTCAATCATTGTACCTCAACACACACAGCAAGACCTCAACTCACAGCCAGCATGAGATTTTTGTATTCTAATTCTTATATTTCTCCCCTAAAAGCAGGTATAAGTGTAGTTCACATCCATCTGTAGGTCTGCTGGATTCAGCAAGGTGTGCAGAGGAGTTCATGCTCACTCTGAGGGGTGGAGCCGTGCACTTTCTTAATTTACAAGAGCAAAAATAGCTCATGACGTGACAATGATGTGTTCATACACCTTTGGGTCTGGTAGCCAATGACAACTGCTCACGAAAATAGACACAAATAAAGACCATTTTTAAATGCATATGATGAAACAGTAATTTGCACAGATTGCTGAATTAATGCTACTGCAAAAAAATGTACATGTCTTATGTTAATTATATGAGGGTAATGGAAATACTTATTCATATTCAGAAATTAACACTTGAGAAGTGTTAATTTAAAAAGAGCTGGTAAGAGGTTAACAATGAATCTCAATTTTGCATACACTACAAAAACATAAAAAATATGTTTTCATTATTTTTTGACATTTAAACTTCAAAGTACATCAACATTTTCAGATTAGATAATTTAGAGCAAAATAAAGAGTATGATGCACAAAATGTGTCTGTAGAATTTAGTTACGAGTAATGTTTTATTCCTATTATTTAGGTAAACATTTTTTTGCATTTTTATTTTGATAGGATATTACCCAAAGTGGAGTGTTTTGCCATTTTAAGATCCAAGTTTTGCAAACCATTACTATAGGACGAGCAAACAAATATATTCTTTTTTGTGCAGCATTTCTTGTGACGATACACAAACTAAAAGTATACGCAGTAATGGCAAATCGACATGCCCACTCTTGTGCATTATTGTCCTCTTAAACCATTCCATCTGCAGAGGTCATGAAGCATGTAAATAAATGTCTTTACAATGAACATGACCAGCGAGATTAAAACACTGCTTGGCAGCTGTGTGCCTCACGTGTGTGTGCTTTAACGAAGCACCTGAACTCTTACAGATGTTAGCATCTGTTTCAAGTGCCCTGGTTTGAAGGTTTAATTTTAGAGGCCCAGCCAGATGGTAGACAAGAGGATTACTGTGCGACTAAGCTTTTGTCATCTGCTATAACACACTGATGGTTAGTTAGGAAATACAAGGTGGACCCCCACTGGTCTCGTATGGTCTGGACAGACATGCTCTATTTGGGGGAGCATTGAAAATTTACAAAAAAACCAAATAATTAAAAAAACACTGAGGTCTATTGTATTTTGTTCATTTATTAGAAAGAAAAATCTTCTCAACTGTAAATAAATAAACATTCAAAAGACAATGCAGTTGGAAATAATTATGCAGAAATATATTGAACCTGTCTATAACCCAAATGATAAATCATATGCTTCCACAATCACAGCAGGAACTCTGAAGTAACTTAGATGTTACAAAGCATTTACATTAATTCACCAGAAAGACAGAGTTGTCAATAAGAGATAAGACCTGGTATGTTCTGTGACTAAAGTCAT
>BJFM01000585.1:363875-381949 GCA_016586285.1 Arothron firmamentum | reverse complement strand
GGGGGGGGGGGGGTTTGGGAAGAAAGCATGGCCCTCAGCTATGGAGAAGATTCCTTGTTTCCTTTCGCACAGCTCGAAACTATCCTCCCCTGTTCCCTTAACTCACAAATATGTGTGTGTGTGTGTGTGTGTGTGTGTGTGTTTTGTGGGAGGGTACCGTGGGCTATGTGCTAGTATGCGTGACTCTGTGCTATCTGAGTAGCAGCTTGCAAGTGTGTGTGTGTGTGTGTGTGTGTGTGTGTGTGTGAGATCGTCTTGCGCCGGCGTAGAGTCAGATCAAACAGTCAGTCAATTACCTTGAGAGGGCTCCAGTGGCTGTGACAGAGTGGAGGAGGCTAAATATCCAGGATCAAATACTCTTCTCTGCCTGTCACCTAATGAGACAGCCTCGCCAGGCTTCGACTGCACACACAGAATTGTGAGACCCGATGCAGGCGTGAGGTTGGACCACGACCAGCGCAGGTAGCACGCGGGAGGGGAGCTTTCACCCCTGACTTTGCTCCTTCACCTGCCCCCTCCTACGTCACAGCCAACCATCGTAATGACGTCCAGTGTCGGTACGCCTGTCTGTCGCCTCACCTCAAGGTTACAGCCGTCGTCGTTCCGCTCACAGAAATAATCCCTGTTAAATTCACCATTGTGCGATGTTAATTATAAACACATTGTGAAACTAAAGAGACTTTTTTTGTGTGTGTTCTCGCAACAACACTCCGAGTCATGGAGCTCAGAGTAACACCATTATTGCATCTGCAATGAATGAGAACAATATTTCATTTACCATAAACTTTATTAGATTAAGGCAATCATAATGATCTGATTAGAATTAGCACGTGCGGCTTAATTGATTTGCAAGAAAAGCGCACACATTAAAACACACGCTTTACTTCCAAAGTCCCATCCATTAAACAGAAGATGCAAGTCGCAATTAAAAAAGGCAACGTTCCTTCTTTGTCCGTTTTATCATCTTAAAACAATACATGAATTCAACTGGTCATGAAAAGAAAACAGCGCTCATCAGCTGAAAAACTTTTTCATTAAGGGGCAGAAAATGTAGGAGGAAGTGCTGCTCATTGGCAGCTGTTTATGGGATCACTTTACAGTCGGGATCCTGCCAGATGACACGGCATCGATCCTTCCGTCTTTTAAAGATATTACTTTGATTTGTGGGATAGTTGAGGTAATTCTCTCTCTCTCCTCCTCCTCTCCCAGTCTGTAGTTGGCTAGTGATGGCTGATCATGGGGAGGGTGGGGGGGTTCCTCCTCTAAATCAGCCGCCGCACGTCTGCTTTGACAGCATCCATTAGGTTCGACACACTTTGGCTATTAAAGCGAGAGTGGACATACGCTGTTAAAGGCCTTTTTAAGCCACTGTGAGAGCTAGTTTATATCTGTGTGTTGGCGGGGGCGGGGGCTCCACCATATAGAGCGGGAGGAGCCTCACAACAGAGTCATTGCAGGGGCACAGGCTCATCTGCATATTGGCACAGAGACGCCCCCCTGGTGACCCCAAACTGCGACGGGATAGGGTGGAGAGGCTGGCGGCGCTCCGGAGAAGTTCACCACCAGTTCAGGGTGAATGAGAGAGCGCCGCGGCATTGATCGCTTCTGTGGGAGATAAAAAAAAGGACAAAACAGAAGTAAAACCACTTGTGAGAGAGAGAGAGAGAGAGAGAGAGAGAGAGAGAGAGACTGATGAGATGGGAAAAAGTGGAGGAGGAAAGAAGATCATGATGCCTCAAATTGGATATAAATGATAGATTAGAGGTGTGGGAGGCCTGCGTCTTTGTTTTCCAGGGATGGATGTTGGGCTGAGCTCGACACAGGTAACACGGTCACTGACGGCGCTGCGTTATTGACTCCCATGATTGCAAGGCCAGTAAATTTGACCCAAGGCACGGAATGCGGTCTGCTTGCTTTATAGCATGCAGGTCAGTGAGTTATCTTGAGGTGATCGAGATCCTCCTCTCACATACACACACACACTGACCAAACACACCACCCGCACCTGCTCCCAGATCCACACCCACTCAAAGACCACACACAAACTTCAGGTCTAAGATTCATACACACACACCATCTCTATTAAGACACACAGACAGGGGTCAATCTAATAAACAGGGGGTCAGTGCAGTGGTCATCAGGGGCCTGTCTATGGTGAGAGAGCCTTCAAGGTGTTTCCTAATTGTAACCCTGCAGCCTTCTCTTCCAGCTTTTTTTGTTTTGTTTTTTTAATTCATATGGATCGTTGCATATATGCAGAGAGGTGAGGAGGTTGGGAATGGAAGAGGAAACGGAGGAAAGGAGCAGAGGAATTTTTAATGTCTTCCTGATTTTACTCATCCATTAGGGTCGTGGATTCTACTCATTTCTGCTGGGACCAGTTGTTTTCACACTGCCCTGACTGATTCCAGATAATAAGCTTATCCTTTTATTTTAATCCCCCAGTGAAAATTCGAGGCAGTCATTTTAATTTCCTTATCATAAAAACAAATGCGAGTCCCAGCAGCGATGGGGAAAAAAAACAAAAAAAAAACACAGTCTTAAGTGCACAAATAAGGCTCCAGAAATGGAAAAAACTCATTACTTTAAGGCTTCATCCCCGTGTCTGTAAATACATGTAAATGTTTTCTTTTTTTTTTTTTTTTAAATTCATCTGTCAAGGGATGAAACTCTTAGTGTCATTTCACAGCAAACCTACTCTCCCTCTGGGAAACAAGAGGGCATCTCAATATGGCTCCTCACATCCAGTTACAGTTGTGTTGCTAAGCAGCTGAGCAGCTACCCGGCGGCAGCAGACCCCAGCCATTATCTGCCAGCGCCACTCGCCGAACAGTTAGCGAGCAGGAGCGAGGATGAGTTGGGCGACAGCTGTGACCTCCGTCTGTCCACATCATGGGCGCTCTGATGGAGATCGGCTGTGTCGCGCGGCAGGCAAAACGTGCAGAACGCGCCACCGTGGTAATGTACCCAGGCTTAAGAGCTAAGCGGCGATAGCGTGACTCTCCAGGCGGGCGGGAACCTGAAGCGCCTGTACCAGATTTCAAGCTCCGGCGTGACCTCCAACTTGGGAACTAACTCACCTGGAAGAGGTCAGAGGGAAACCCAGCACTGCCGCATCCCCTCCACCACCGGCAGACCACTTGATACGCTCGCAGCCTCTGTCTTAGCGATCCTTAATCAGCCCTTTAGAATGAATGACTCCGCCGCTCCACTGCTTTCACTTAGTGTGCTCATTGTGCCTGACTCCAGTTCTGCTGGAAGGCCTGAGATGGAGAGCAGCACATGCTCTGCTGTTATCAGGTATCCGCTTGGAGAACATATTAAAGAGATCCCGTTGGACTGATAGGTCATAGGTTGTCAAGGCTCTCATGCACGACTCACACAAGTCCCTTTGGCTTGTATAGCGTACCGCATTGCATTGTGGGAAAGGGCAGCCTCACAACCTTCAACAACTTGGTTTAGTCAGGCCGAATACGTAACGATTTACTTGAATTTTGTGGTAAATACGTTTGATTTGAGACTGAAATCTGTGGAAATTGACACATCTTACATCTGAATTGTACAAAATAGGTTGTTTGTTCTGCCTGTCCAATATTCCTGAGGAACGTTTTCTACATAAACCTCCTTTGGGGTTTGGCTTAACAGACAGGCGACATGATGGTTGTGTTTAGCAGGAAATGTTCTACACAGTCTGCCTGCAGGTCTGCTGCTGGGAAGCTCATTGATTTTCTCTTTTTTACTTCACCCATGAACGACGATGGTGCAAAAGGTCGTTTTTAGTATTTGCAAAATGATAGTTAAACTCCTAAAATGGCCCATTGTTTCACAAATCATTTCCTGTTTGCATCATTTGCAATAGTTTTGTTCACTCGGTAAAATCCAGTTCTGACAGACTGACAGGATTTGGTTATTGGTCATTGTTGCGACCTATTCAGAATCTTCAGTGACAGTGCCAGTTTGGATGCGCTGAACCCGACTCTTCTGTGTGTGTGTCTCTGTCTTTTCCCGCGCAGGCACGGAGAGGCACGAGCTGACCTCCTGGATGAGTTTCAACTCCATCTTCAGGTTCTTCAGCGAGGTCCTGGAATTAAAAGAGGATGACAAGGCAGAGGGGTCTTTCAGCGCCGTCACCACGCGCAGCGGCTCCCTCAAACCCAAACACCAGGACTAAGAGGAGACCACCGTGATGATGAGGAGTAGGAGGAAAGGGAGAGTAAAGCGGCAGTGAAAAAAAAGAGCCTAGGTAGTCCTTGTAACCTCCCTTCATCTTCTCTCTGTGTTACTCTCCCCTGGTGTCATATCTCCCTTCCAGCCCTCCCTAGTCCCGTGCACATACACACACACACTTACACACACGCACTCACTCACACACATCGTTGTCAGTGACAGAAGCAAGAGCGCAGGGTCGCTGTGTATACATAACAATAACGTTTTGCATTACTTCTAGATGAGCGCAACTGTCAAAGCAATATGGGCCCCAGTGTTAGCGCTTCCCGTGGGCTGTGGCCTGGCTGCGGGTACGGGCCAGGCAGCAGAGATTAAGGCTGACAGGCGCTGTGCACAATGCACTGTGGTGCACCTCTAATTGTCCTGACATCAGCCTGAACTGAGCTAATGCCCCGCCTGCCCTCCAGTCTGCAGCGCTCCGTCTCCCTCCGCCCGCTTTCACTCTCCCGCGGTCCTAAAGCCTGAGCTGCTTAACCCAAAATCAGCTCCCGCTCTGCTGTCAGCCGCAAGGTTCCGTATCATTTGAACCTGATCTGTCTCACTCTGATTTTCTCTTTTAAGGTATTACTCAGTTGATTTTTTTTTTTTTTTTTATCAAGAGGGAGCAGAAATGTGATATGTGTATGTATATGTTCCAATAAAAAGGCTCTTGTTTTTATGACTTTTCACACATGCAGTCAGATTTTAACCTGACGTCCTTCATTCGGCTTTGTTTTAACCTGTTTTTTTTTATGGACACTCTTTTCTTTTTAATGCATTTTCTCCTGTCCACATTCACAGTGTTTGATTTTTAATATTAAGCCAATACTCCTCAATGCTTTGTTTACTTTACATTATCTACAAATACAAACTGTGGAGTCCATCTCTGTGTTTATTATCATTTTTTCCCCCCTTTTTTCCCCCTTTTTTTCCAGTGTGATATCCTTGATATTGATGCCTTGGGCTGATTGAATGTGATAAAACAAATAAAACACGCACAACCTGTGCTGAATATGGAAAATTCAGGACACTGTGCATATTGTAAATTACTTAAAGTCAAGCACCAGAATGGGTTTGAGGAATATCTCATTTTAACAGGAGCCAGAAGTCAGCTCACAACACTCATAAAGCCTCAATATATCGCCTTACACATGTCAGGAAATCCAAGATTTCAATATTATTCTAAGCTTGAATGATGTTTCCTCAGATGCTGGAGAAATGTAACACATCTATTCCTCCCCCATTCTTCTCCCTCTACCAAACTTTTATTTATTTATTTATTTATTTTTTCTCGTGTGTTGAAAAGTGACAAAATCAGCTCGCTGCTCAGCTGCACGTAATCTTAAGATGTGACACAAATGTGATATTTCTCCCACAAAGCCGCTGTTTTATAAACCACTCAAGGCTTATTGGAATACATTTCTAACTCAATCTGAATGGGAAATCTTCCGAACACATGGACACATCCTCGCACGTGGTTCTTTGAAACTTCAAATACTTACCATTGTTTAACTTTAACACCATAAAACCTGCCTATCTCTCTCCCTACTGTGTGTTGTGGTTTAAGGCTTTTGTGGATTATCTCGACGCTGTAATGAGACAACTGTGGCTGATGGTTGCAGGCCTAATTTCCTTTTAATTTGATCCAGATCTCCCCAGGTTTCGGCAAAGAAGTTAGCTTATTATGTTATTTGATGAGTTTCGTTTTAAGATACCACTGCTCATCTTTCTGCTTTTCAGCCGCAATCAGTTCATTTTTTCCACTCTATAATTTGGATATTGTTGCCTTAGGAATCAACAAGACTGCTCATCTTTTTTTTTTTTTTAATAATTTCCACAGTCATATTGTGCAAGAAACGGAAGATATAAGAGCAGCCTGGATCCACAGCCCAGTTCTCAAATAACAGATGTGTTTTTGCCAGTTGCCCTTGACAGTGTTCTGTTTTTCAAATGAGTTTTTATCATTTATTGTAAGTGTGGTTGTTTAACACCTTTAGCTTTCGTATGTGCACTGCCAGGTTGTATTTGCTTTATTTCATTATCTTCCTCTGAGCACTTTTGATCTTTAAATTTCCTCTCCCTGTTCTTGCAATTACACTTGTGGAATGCAATTAAAATGATGTTTTCTATACTTATTTATTGGCTGAATTGTAATATTTGCTTAATTCTAATGAGAACGTGCGGAAGGGAGCTAATAGTGACCCCAGTGTCACGTCCCTGAAACGAGAAAAAGGAACAATAATATCGATCACAAAACTATTGGAAAGAGTTTCAAATGTCTTTTGATTTCGGGGATTAAACCTTCAATAAGGAAATATAAAAACAAACAGGATGGTGGAACACGGCAAAGCGAGCAGATTCTTTCAGATGGGATTAAATGGTGGTTAAGAAGTGTGCCACCAAGAAAACAAGCCATAAACAGTAATTCCCTTTTTTTTTTCTTTTTTTTTTTTTTTTTGTCATTAATTTTGGCGGCGGGTCCCCCTCTAAACTCTGCAAGATTTACAACATCATTTGTTTTCACACGGTGAAACCGATCAGGTCATTAAACGCCCCCTCAATAAATCTTTAGAAATCTTTTCCATTAACCCCTGAACAACAAGTGGACCCAGGCGAGAGCCCCTCGCACCGTGTCGGGCCGCTAATTACAGAAATACGCGGAGCAGCGAAATCTCAGTTTTGGGGACCAAAAAAAAAAAAAAAAAAGAACTGATGTTTTATTTTAATTTTTGAATATTTAAGTTCAGCGAGATTCCCTTTTGTGTCGAAGCATCGCCGAGGCGGGCCTCGTCCTTTCAAAGTCACACTTTTACGCACAGAAATAAACCCCCTTCAGGAGGAAGTTTGTTTTGCTGCCTGAGCGGTTGCTCTGCGTGGGGTTGCTCAGATTCATATCCCCGCGTTTGTCATGGGTAGAAATGAACAATGTGCCGTTTGTCACATGTGACTTTGCCATGTGACTCTATGAACAACCATGATCAGACTGGGAGCTCATCTTTGCGGTTCCTGAAGGTCCCCCGGGGACCCACCGCGCACACGTCCCAAATTCCGAGTCGTTTAGTTTGACTTGTTTGAATGCGACGCAGAGTGATGATGTGTATGAATAATTTGATTAGAGCAGCCACTCTTTCTCTATTGTGGTTACAGACAGCCTGACAACGAGCCATATCTTCCACAGAAAATAACCTGCTGCGGCGCTTTAGGTCGAAATCCTGCGGATTCCTGACATGGGGGGTCCGTGCTGTAACGTTTGAGGGGCGTGGGGGGTCTACTGGGTGAGCTGGGTGGGGTTCTTGACATAGAGATATTTCAATTTTTGCTTTAAGAGAGCTGTGGTCACGCTTGCTTGCTCCGGCCCACTCTGGTGTGCGCGCCATCGGCGCAGAAGATGAACTCTCTCCAAAGGAACCGGGCATTAAGCAAAGTTGGAATGTCACCCCAGTGATAGCCCCCTCCCATCTCCTCCTTTCTTTCTCTCTCTCTCTCGCTCGCCCTCTCTCTCTCTCTCTCTCTCTCACACACACACACACGCGCGCACACACACACATACACACACGCAGAGCGCTACACACACGCGCACATCCACATCTTCAGCACTCCTCCAGCGGATCACTGTCAGATCACTATTTGCATAATTATATGCTCAGCTCAGAAGAGAAAACTAACCCCTAAATTTTACGGGTCATCTAACTGCAACAATCAATGTTTTATCGTGTCTGCTAAGAAGAGGAAAAAAAATGTCTTTACCCATCCCGCTGGAGGAACTATTCTGTTCCTCTCGCCCCTTCTCTGCCCCTTCACTTCTCTAACTTTATTGGCATGACTGCTTATCAGAAAATATTATTTCCAGGGAAGTTTATCAAATGTAAATTCATCCCCCATCGTCCTTTGCCTGGTAAAAAAAAGGGACCCCTCTCCCTTTCTTTGCGCACCTCTTAGTACGTGAGCAAATACTTTTTCATCTATTGACACAGAGGAGAATGTGTGGCTTAAGCCCGGCCTTGCATTCAGGATTGTATCCCTTCTTTCCTTCCCCTATTCTGTCTTTCTTTTCTCTGCCGGGCTCTATACTGTGTTTTTTTTCCCCCTCAGCAGAAGAGCTCTTTAATTTAAGGCCGAACGCATAAACTCACTGGCCGATTTCGTTAGACGTCATTACATATTCATTGACTTGCAGGGAAACCATTTTATTCAGTGGAATCAAGTCCTCTTCAGCCTCTCCCTCTCTTTCTCTGTTTCTAAAAAGGGGATGCTATGCGCTTTGAAGAGGGAGGCAGGTGAAGCTGCAAACACAGGTGTCTCCCCCTCCCCGGGTTAAACGACGGTATAGACTTTTAGGCGCTCTCATTTTACGCACAATTGCAGAGAAACTCTTTAATGTCGCCATTAAAACTTAATTTTAACCTCCACCTGACATGCTGGTGATGTTCCATCAACTCTGATACTCCTTCTCCAGGTTGTTGTAAGAGGGAGTCTTTATAGAGGAGTGGAAATCTCTTTAGAGCCCAAGATCAACACGCTGGGCACTGAGGAGCTTACAGGAATACAATACTCCCATTAGCAGAATTTCCTTATTCATTGGTATTTTGTTTTCCCAGCTTTGCGTGTGTGTGTGTGTGTGTGTGTGTGTGTGTGTGTGTGTGTGTGTGTGTGTGTGTGTGTGTGTGTGTGTGTCCTGGCATGGTAGAGTCCGGTTGTGGGACAGCTGTTGGCAGAGCCGTTTTATGGTGTTCAGTCCATTTGGCTTTAATAGCAGCTTTCAGGCGGCCCGCTACTCTATCCCCTCACCGCCCCCTCAATTACACCTCCTCTGATACTCTGCTGGCCTAAAGACTCCTGCTGTTAAAAAAAAAAGAAAAAAAAAGGCTCTGAAACACAATCTATTTGAAGAATGGGCACTGACTTTTAAGATTCGGGTTTATAATCTGGATTCAGAGAGGGAGGAGGAGGCGAGATGACGCGGCTCGTTGGTGCTGTTGCGCGGCACTGCGCCGGACTGAGGAAAGTTGGACATTTGGTGTTGATGAATGTGGTCGAGATAAGAGAAGGGTCTTACAGGCCCGTGATTTCGGCCTGTCCCAGCCTCATGATCTGACCGAGGGTCTGGAAAATCACGATCTACTTCATTTTGGAATTTGTCCGAATTTATTTTGGCAAAAAAAGTAACGTTTGCTGTAATTTTTTTTCATCTTTTAATTAATGCAAACATTATTTTTCTTGAAAAGAAAAACTCATTTTATATTTATTATATCCGTTATATTTTTCAAAAAGTTCACTACAAGACCCTTAAGATATGATGTGCAAATATCCTGTTATTGGATTTAACAAAAATCCAGGTATTGATTAGAAATGAGGAGAATGCACAATGTGTAGTATGCACAACTGTCCTTAATTCATCGTCATAATAGTTAAGTATCACAAATAAATATCGATCTAAGTATCCTCCTGAAATTTACACCAAAGAATGTACAAAATGTATGAAATAAATAAAGTATAAATGTTTGTCATTATTTATATAAAAAAATAATTATAAACCACTCGACAGGAAAATGAGACATGAAACAAACAGAACAAAAATGATGAACTCATAATATCAGTTATCACACATAATGTTTTAAGGGGAGTTTAGCAGATTTTCTTTGAATAATAGAGCAATTTTACAACGAACGTCAATCTGCCATAAAGCAGAGTTGCTATCCTTCCGACTACGGCTGAAACGAAGATTAATTCTTTATACAAGCATATTTTCGGATTTTTATTTTTTAAACCCCGTTTTCCTCCCCAAAAAGATGTATATGTAATTTTCATATCCATCCACTGTAATTCTAAGTAAATAAATACTAGATGTGTATTTTCATACTAACGCAATATTATCATAACGCAGCTAAACATCTTTGTCAGAAAAATATATATTTGAAAAGAGATGTGACTATATATAAACCGATATTTGATTGCTCTTAAAGCAGACGAGTGAGGAGATATTTCCAGAAACAGAAATATTATCCTCCCGCAATCGATATCTCCGTGGAGTTGGTATCGATTAGTTGACAATTAAAAAAGAGGGCCTGGATATCCACTAAAAAAAAAACTGCAAACAAACGCGTTAATCATACTTTTACTTTGAAACGTGACCTAATTAAGCTACATTTAAAACAAAGAAGTTTTTTCAGCTGTTTTTAACTATAGCTGTTATCTCTTTTTTCAATGTTTTTGACAGAAAACAAAATCCTGATTTTCATTTTTTGTTTTTAAATTCGCTTTAAAATAAACTTAACCGACTTCTGCCGAATACAAACACCAGAGAAGTCCCATTTATGTTTAAACCACTTGAACCGTTTCCTCTCTTCGGTTTAAAATATCTGAGATTACAGAAAAGACAGGGAAAAAAGCAAAGAAACGTGAAAGGCGATATTGAAGCACACATTATAGATGAGTTTCATCATGCGTTCACGGCCCTCGGAGGATAAACGCGGCGGTGCTGGAGTTATTATGGCGGGAGCGCGGCCCCGCACGGGCAGCACCCCCGCATCCTCATTACATCAGCCCAAACAGAGATGAAGGCTTAAATGAAGTTATTGCCATCCAATGAACTCAAATTAGCCCCGGCCGCACCGTGACAGACAGCTCGGGTGGAGAAGTGAGGCCAGGAGACGCTCGGAGGAGTTTAGGTGGAGGGATTGGCAGGTGCGCGCGCTATGATGTGCATTTCATGCTTTGCGAGGGGCCCTTAAGTCAAGTTGGCTTCATTTGGTTTCTCCGTGGTTAAGCGAGTTAATATACTTGTGTTATTAAAGAGCCTGCAGTCACCTTGCAGACGGTTCTAAGATTACACCCCCAACTACACACACACACACATACGCACACACACACACACACTCCTTTCCTATCCCGACGGCTTAGACTTTGTCCCCCTCTGTTTCACTTCTTTATTGTCCTTTCAAATGTAACGTCTCTCTCTCTCTCTCTCTCTCTCTCTCTCTCTCTCTCTCTCTCTCTCTCTCTCTCTCGTCCGTCCACAATCTCGCCATCCGCCTGAAAAGCCTCCTTTCTTGTGGCTGAGGTCCTCATTGTGTTCGTTACCTGAGTCAGCAGGGAGGATGAAAAGAGTTTGACGGAGGGGAAGGACGGCAGGAAGAGAGGAAGGCAGCAAAAGGGGTGCTGTCACAGGCTGCTGGAGGGTGGGGGGTGGGGGGGGGTGGCAGAGAAGAAGAGTTGACGGAATTTTACCTGCGTGTGTCCGTGTGTGAGTGCGCGCGTGTCCGTGCGCAGGCGCGCGCGCTCTATTCTCTTCTTTATTGCTGTTTATCCCTGAAGCAAAAGCTGTCAGGCGCTGACAGACTGGCAGCATCTCTAATCACCACCCTCTTCTCTTCTTCTCCTCCTCAAACTCGTTCCCTCCTCATCTTCCACAAATGGATTGTTCCTCTTATTTCTTCTCTGGCTGACAGATTCCCCGTGCATACAGAGAGAGTGCAACTTTTCATATTTTAAAACAACGTCCGGACTCATATATGGGTTTCATAGATGAAATAGCACAGACTTGAAGGGCGCTGGATTACATTAACATCCAATTTAAAATATTTTTATTGAACTAAAATTAGATTGAATTAGAATAGACTTAATTGGCTTTGTACCAAAATTAAAAAAATTAATAAATAAATGAGTTGAAATACAATGAAAACGCCTGGGCGTCTATACTTGACACTCCATAAAGTAAAATTACACTAAAAGGGATTTCTATTTATTCAGTTTAATTATTATTTCCAACTGTGAAATAATTAATCAATATATTTCTTATCATTTCATGCATCAAACTGATCCATTATTCATTATCCGTTTTGTTTCGTCCAGCTGAAAGGCACAGTTTTGTCTCACCCCCCAGCTCTAGTTAATATAGAGAGCTTGTTCCTCATCTTCTAACCCTCTAAAACTTCACGTCTTACTCAGATTTGACTGTAGTTTAGTATCACAACTCGGGAAAAAAAAAAGATCCATCCAAGTGTGCCCATTGCAGCTTCGTCCTGGGTGCAGAAGACCCAGAGACCTGAGCCGAGGCTCCCTCGGAAGCCTCACCGGTGCTTATCTCACCAGTGCAGCGCTGCTGACCTGCAGGCTGCTGCATCAAGAGCTGCGTGTTTGTGCTGAGGTGTTGACCTGTCAGAGGGGACTTGTTAGGACTTTAACTCCGACTGCTGGCGGTCTCCAGACATCCGGGGTGGCATCGATTTGAAACTTGTCCTGTCTAATTTGATGATAACATCCAGCCTGCCCCGCCGTAGCACCATGGACAGCGCACTGTCTTGACCTCGCCTTGCTATCAAATTACCCCCGTCTGGGCCACGGTGGGAGAGCCCGGCACCAAGTTTACTCTGAGACAGAGGGAGAGAAAAATGGTGGGGGAGGAGAGAGAGAGAGAGAGAGAGAGAGAGAGCTCACTCTATAATACCAGGTTTACATTGGCTGTTGGCTTTATTTGATGTTTTTTAAATCCTTCCTTGGTTCAGATTAAGACCCCCTTAGCCCTATTATAATGTGTCTGTTTAGTCTGATGGTCACCTGTCTTAAAGCAGACATTATCTACTAGTCCAGGGATTTCTCAGATTTACTTATTCTTTAATCTGAAATAGTCCTCTGAAAATGTGAAGTGCAGGAGTCATCTTTTGTATTAAAATGAGTAATGATCCGCAGTTGAATCCCTGCGGCTGGGTTCATTTCTGAGACATCACTGGGTGTTTCTGATGCCTTGGATTATCCTTGATAAATGCTTTAAATATCAAGGTGATTGCATGTTTAATCCACCCCACTGTTCGTGGTGTGTGTTGAAGCACCAGTTCGAACATAGGTTGCAGGTTATATGCGGAGACGTAAGCATTTTTTGGAGCAGATTGGACGACTTGCTCGCTCATCTCTCCATCACAGAAGGAAGGCAAACGTTCTGCAGGCTGGACGTCAACAACGGAGCCAGAACCCAAAATGTACCCGGACGTCTGCTGACTGTCCGTGCACAACAGTGCACGTGAGTAAAGAAAGAGGGAAAAACTGGAGGTTTGCATGGCAGAGATCTCCTTTATCAGCTGGTGCACATAATGCGGTAACAAGTTGATTTTGGGAAGCAGGATGTCTAAAGTTTGAGAGAGCCCAAAGGCAGCGGCGGGGGGAGGATTTAACGGTGGAGAAAGAGAGGGAGAGGGAGGCTGTTTGATGGAGCTCTACAGCTTTGAGACAGCTTGTTAATTAAAACCCCAAGAGATGAGGCTCTGCAGCCACCGTCCATATCAGAGCACTGCTAACTACACTGACAGCAAGTTACTTAACAAGCCAGCGCCTCAATCCCTCACCGTTTTATCACAGGAAGGCAGTCAGATATTTTAATTCGTTAAAATCCCACTGTGGTGCTGAAATATCTTGTTTTCTGCTTAAGAAAATTTGACAAACCTTGGTAGGATTGGAGCCCAAATGGCTGCTTATGCTTCACATCAGCTTAAATGTGGCAAATTCGATTAGGGGAGGAAAGAAAGACATGTCAGAAAAATGAGTGAATTAGTCTAGACATAGGTTGGCTGGTATTAAATTCTTAGCTTTATATTCAGACAGTGGAATTAGTTCTGAAATCAAAGTGGTGTGGATCCCACCGAGGAGAGGCCTCCACCTGGACACAAAGAAGTGCCGCTAAAACAAAGGCAACGGTGTTTTCCTTTCTCCTCTCCTTTTGTCGGCGCCTTTTCTGATCAGTTTCATTCCAGGTCATCACGCGCTTTGTCCCCATGCATTATTCCACCTTAATTGAACCCGCAATCCGCCCTTTGCCTGCGGAATCTCCGAGCAATTCCAATTCTATATGCATGCGTGAGATGATGGCTTGTTAAGTCAAGAAAAACAAATACCAAGAGAGCTTTACTCAAACACTCAAAATGTATGACGGGCCCATGCCCATTGTTCAGAAAATAATTGAAATGTCTCTCTCTCTCTCTCTCTCTCTCCCTCCTTCCCTCTCTCTCTCTCTCTCTCTCTCTCTCTCTCTCTCTCTCTCTCTCTCTCTCTCTCTCTCTCTCTCTGTCTGTCTGTCTCTTTCTCCTACTAATAACGTGTTAGCCAAGTGAAGGCCAGCCCATGTAAATAGCAGCCAGATAAGATGCGGATGCGGGTAAAGCCTCACTCGGAGGTCTGCAGGTGGAGGAGCCTTGTATGCCTGTTCTGCCATTGTGTGTGTGTGTGTGTGTGTGTGTGTGTGTGTGTGTGTGTGTGTGTGTGTGTGTGTGTGTGTGTGTGTGTGTGTGTAAGATGAAATAAGATGAAATGCTGCTAATTCAGATGTATGTTAAACTGTTTATACTGACTTACTTATTGACTGACTTACTGGAGTTTTATTCGGTTGTCTTACACCAGCACGAAGCCACAGTGAAGGAATAAATAAAGCCAAAACCAACATTCACGGTCCACATGGGCTGCACTTGCACTTGATGACCACATAAAATAACATTTAAGTTTTTATTGGCAAATGAAATGGTAATGTTGTCAAAATCCAGGGTTGCCAGTTATTATTCTATATTAATCCACATCATAAATCGAAGAATGACAAACTAAAAAGCCTAAGCTTGAAAATGAAACGTTTTGCTTATGTTTTATTACACAATTGGCTCTTAAAAATACGTGTAAAGACTGTGTTTGTTTGTTTGTCAGTGCCTGCCTATAAAGGCCACCTTGCAACTGATTTGTATGTGGGTCTTCTGGCTTCAAGGGTGCTTTTTAAGACAGCTGTAAAATGCTCTCCAAGTCTTCAACGCATTCATCAACGTCAGGACCGACGAGCCGCTATTCAGTGCAAGTGTAACAGCGTGGGCCACGCAGCTAAAAACGCAAATGGCATTTATTAGATTGGTTTTTACAAATATAGAACAGATAATTAAAAAAAAAAAAATACAGAGGTTGGATTATTGGGGGGAAAAAACGAAGCAATCTAACTGGTTTGTATTGTTTTAAAGTGTTGCTTTTAATCTGTCGATAGTATTTGCAAAATTCTAATGATTCTATAGGGGAGTATTTTTGGAACGTAATTCTCCTCCTTTTTACAGCAGATTAAGTATTTGATTTATATTAATGACACATCGTTTATTTACAAATGAATATTTATTCTCCACAGCTCGGTTTAAAATTAGGATATTGTATATAATCTCTACAGCCATACTGCTTAAACAAACAATTAATTACCTAAAGCTTAAACTGTGCGTGGTAGTCTCGGTAACGAGCAGTTGACATTAAAAAAAAAGGATAAAAAAACCGAAACGCATTATTCGCCATTTTTCAATTGATGTGATCCCATAGTTTCGCAACAACAAACAAAAATGTCACTCGAGACAGGATAATGTAATTATTAAACTTCCCCCCGCTGCTCGGAGAGTGCGGCAGAGCCGCGTTAGAATGATTTGCAGCGACTGAAATTCCTGCTTCAAACTGCAGAAAAGCTGCTCTGTGTTGCGCGGTGGACTGGAGGGAGCAGAGCAGAGCAGAGCGGGGTGGGGGGTGGGGGGTGGGGGTGCGAGGCGGTTCTTGTGTCAGAGGGTCCCACAACACAGAGCGCCATCTAGCAAACAAAGGTAGAAACAATAATCACACAGTGGGTTTGGGCGGTGAGGTTGTGTTTTTTGTGGAGGCGCACGGGTGCGCAAAAAGACAAATCACTCCAGCACTTAAAAGTTTATGGCACAGAGGCGACCCGGTGTCTACAGTGCAAGACTAATACCCGATCCTGTCCCAAGTCACAGATTCTACACCTGCAGAATATTATAGATGTATGGGTATGATTGGTCGGTGCGGTTGATCAGCCCTCGGCCTGACAATGGCGGAGGAGGGAGAAGGAGGGATGGGCGGCAGGTGAATCCCACCACTTGACAAAAATAAAAACGAAAAATAAAATTCAATGGATACCATTGCCTCTAAGTTGCACCACAAACAAACGCTGCATCTTCTCTGGAGTGTCTTGTTTGCTGCTCTCATTTTATCCAAATATTCGCAACTAGGACGGTTTAAAGCTGTTGAAGGTGGTTAAGAGGCGAATATGGAGCAAAACACAAGAATGAAATAGAATCACGTGTGCAAAATGGTCAGTAATACGCCTCAAACACACTCAACACACTCCCCCCTGTTCTCAACGTGGCCATTATTTCATTTCGCCTGCACAAATCGAAGCCGTTTTCCTCGTAACAGCATTACCAGTAATGACGGTGCAATAACAGCAGTGGCAGCTCCAGCCACATACAGTAGCCCCGCGATATTGATGAGTAATAGTGACAGTCGTGCTAGCTGGATCACAACAGCAACTCAAGTAGTTTAACTGTGGAATCAATACATAATTAATACCGCTGCAGAAATTCTAGGAGCCGATTCTTCTTCTTATTTAATTCCCAGGGCAAAGATAGGTCTTTTATTTCCCCACAAAAAAAAAAAAAAAAAAAAAAAAAATTGGACACAGCAAACTGCAAATCTGTTTAATTCTCAGTAATCCAGTTAGTGTTCCTACCAGATCAAATCGCCACATCCATATGGTCTGTTTTTCATGCAGTACAGTCTACATTTACGCATTTCACACACAACTTTACTCAGTCCAGTAATCCTAAAGACAACGTGGGAATTATTAGGTGGTTTTTGCATTGACGCATGAAAGGAAGTGACAAAGGAGGGGAGGGGAAAAAAATCCCTCTCTTCGTTGTTTCCTCTATGCCCGTCGACAAGCAGCAATTTGCGTGAATTTTCGCGCAGTAAAGACGTCCAGTAATCCCCCCCTCGCCCCCCAGCGTCCACCCAGGAAATAAAGTTTACGCATGGCATAAGCGGATTCATAAGTAGGCCACTAATATAGTTTTAGAAATAATTATAATGGAATTGTGACTCATTTGTACCTCACCTAATTTTATTATATATACACATTATGATGAAGTGTGTGTGTGTGTGTGTGTGTGTGTGTGTGTGTGTGTGTGTGTGTGTGTGTGTGCGTGCGTGTGTGCGCGCGCGCACGCGCGAGGCAGCACACGACGGATGGCAACTGTGCCCTGGAAGTAAATTGGGGGTATATTCACTGCAGGAGAGTGCATTAATTGATTTATTAATTAATGTGAAACCGAATTGGCGTTCTGCTGTAGGAAACACCACCATGGCTAGAAAAACACTCATGCTCCATTTTAGCAATCATATAAGATATGATCTGGAATAAATAAAAATATATTTTGTTTCAATATTTTTACTAGTTAACAATAAGTGGCATTTGATTGAATAATGTATTCATTCTACTTTCTTCCTCTTTTTTGTATATTTTTGACACTTTGCCCTTTTATCACAAATATGTAGAACCTGGGCTTTTCCTAAAATGTATTTAAAAAGACTATTCCAGCAAGCTTTCTTGTGCTCTTTTCATTTTATAAAATAAATATTTGCGTTGATTGGTGACACTTTCTAAATAAAATGTTGCTCTGGGAATGACAGGGATCTCTGGATTTGAACGGATCTGAGGTGTTTTTTCCAGAAATCAAACAGCATGTGAGTCCTTTGTGTAATTCATCCATTGTCCCCTTTTATGAATACTACAGTAATAATTTGATGATTTTTTTGCTGCATACTCTGCAGGTGAGTGTCCAGCTTGTCCAGAGGCCGTGTGAAAAGGAGAGAGTTTTGTGATGAAGCTGTGTTTGAAGCGTGATGCGCTTCGTGGTCCCTTCCCTGTCGTGCTTGAAATATACGGCTGCTTTCATATAAACCTCTTTGGCGAGTCCGTGCTATCCCTCCTCCCTCCATCACACACACACACACACACACACACACACACACACACACACACACACACACACACACACACACACACACACACACACACACAC
>BJFM01000585.1:338865-352276 GCA_016586285.1 Arothron firmamentum | reverse complement strand
CCCCCCCCCCCCCCCCCCCAAGACATGTGTTTGTAAAGGCAGAACATAGATAGAGGCATGCACCAACACTCATAAATGCATCAGCTGTCGCACATCAGTGAGTGATGGACTATTTCATCTTTACGCTCAATTATTTAACACCTGTTCCGAGGTTTATGAACGTGAACCAGCCACGGCTCCAAAATACGCAAAAAAAGTTGAACGTCTAAAGGTATAAACTATTTACAAATGGGTGATTCACATCTTCCGACTTGAGTATTGAACTTTGTGTAAGACTGGGGGAAAAATACCACTCGGTCTGGATTAGTTTACACGTCTAATGCAGCAGCTACAACTTACATGGGGATGCATGTAAGCAGATATGTAGCAAGCTGTTGACGAAATAGCTTCTCAATCGGCAACTCAAACGGCTCGTAAACTTAGATTTGTGACCAGCTTATACTTGACAGGCATATTCGTGCCGTGTGTGCGTCGCTTTGATCCCCCCCCCCCACCCCCCCGCAAATTGGCCTGATTTGGTTAAAGACGTGTTAGTGTGTTACTCGGATGCTCACCTGATGTGAAAAGCACGATTGCCTTGAGGCAGCTGTACTCTGCCGAGTCTACGTGCAGGGTCTTAAGCTTCTCCACTTGCTCTTGGAAGATCCGGATGTGATCCATGAAAGCCACGACTCGGTCCGCGGACATAGGAGAGGCGTGGAGGCCCGCAGCAGCGAGCAGAGGGGCCACATGCAGAGGCATGGAGCACTGGGCTGCGTTAAGCACAAACAACTCGCTCCACGTCAGCCTGAGAAGGGACACCTGGTCGGTGATCTGCAGGTCGGGAAAGAAAGGGATGTTTCTCGACCACTCCACGGCGCTGAAGAGCAACCGAGCCGCCAGCTCGCAGATGTTCTCGATGCCCATGATATTGTTGGGCTGCATGCACTGGCTCCCGTACCGGGACGTGGGATAAGGCTCGGCCCGCAGCAATAAAGAGATGTATCCAGACAGATAGCAGTGGCCGTTGAGGGGGTCCCCGTTGGTTAGCGCGTACTGGCCTGGGTTGGGCTGGGTTGGAGGCATTCGTCCTCGCTGAACCGCTGACAAAAAGAAAGAGAAAAAGAGGAAATGTGCATCCAGGAATGATAAACATTGTTCACGAGTAGTACAGCCGTCAAGCAACTTTCAGCTATGTGCTTTTGCTCAAGGTAACAGAGGCGATCAACAGGCTCCAATACGTTGTGACTATTGTTGTTGTAAATAGAGAACAAAATCGACACAAGACAGAACAGATGTGATTAGTCCCTGAACACTGACACGCTTTACGTTTTCAGTGTAGATCTCCAGTGGTTGTACGTGAAATAAATAATACAACAAAGAAATTAAAGCACACATTTTCCTAATTTAAATAAAAAATAAATTTAGCATAATCTTCTAATGTGAGCGTTTCAGTGCCTCTGGCATATAATGTGTAAGGGTGAATTTTTAACAGTTACGGTTGCACGTACGTGGGCTGCAATTAATTAATATTTTATAATTTTGAGCTCAAAAAATTACAAACATGATTGATAATTGATGTTAAATGCAGCGATCTTTGTAGATTTTAGCCACATCAATCATTAAGCTGGGAATAAAATAAATTCAGCTATGCCTTGATATCAAATATAAAATATTCATGTGACACACTGCGTAGTAGACGTGGGCTTGCGGTGGGCGCTACAGATAGTGGATCTGACAGGAAAGACGTTTGCATAATTTGGAAAAAAAAAGAACACACACTCGACACAGAGAGGAAAGTTACACGGCCTGTAGTGCACCAAGCAAAACAATGAGCCATGAACAAGTTCAGCGGTGTTGTTCAGTGTCTGAGCTGTCTAGTCAGCACAAGGAGTGAGAAAGAGACGGGCTGGAGAGTGTGTTCTTTTTACATACACACACACAGAGATCTTAGAAAATCGCCACGGCATAATTCTAAACTAGCTGCCTGCAAATACTTTTACTGCGGGACTATTAGCCTCACCACACACACACACACACACACACACACACAGACACACACACACAGACACACACACACAGACACACGGACACACACACACACACATAGAAGAACGCACATCCACGCACCCTCTGTTCTGTTCTCCATGACCTATGCGTATAAACGCCTCTGATTTAGTCGAATGTTTGTCTATAGCACAATTTGGAAGTCACATAAGGAATAAAAAAAATAAAGGGGTCAAGTCGACGAGGCGCTTTGTTCTAGCGACCTCACAGGCGCCAGTAGCTTTGGCTGCACTGGCCTTTCAGCCCTCTCGCACATAAGCAGAAAGACGAGCCGTTCGAGCCAAACATCAGTAAAAAAAACATGGATGGAGACCGCAGTGTGCCCAGCCGTACAGCATGTGACATGAACGCAACATGACAGCGCCGTTCGTCTACTACAGAGGATGAAGAGTAATGAGTGGGCTTTAAAATATATATTCACCTTCCCGCCGCATTCCCACTTTTAAACACTTCTTCAGCCGGCAGTACTGGCACTGATTTCGGTGGTGCTGGTCAATGGGACAGTTCCTATTGGCACGACATGAGTACGTTAAGTTCCTCCGTACACTCCTCTTGAAGAAACTTTTGCATCCCTCGCAGGTGAACTGGCCATAGTGTTTACCGCTCGATTTGTCTCCGCAAACCACACATTCAATATGTTGCTGGCTCTGTCCGGAATTCTGACTCCCCTTATCCCCAGCGGTCCCCGGTGTGGACGGGGGTCCCGGCTGGCTGGGGGTCTGCGGAGTGTGCGGCGCCGCCGACGCCGCCTGGTGCTGCTCCCTCGCCGGCTGCGCTGCTGGGTTGGGGCCGCTCGGCGGTCCTCCGGCCACGTCTTCCTGCGGATCTCGCCAGACGCTAACTACCATTGCCATATCTCGGCCCCGGAAAGTGCTATATAGCGAAATGATCGCCGGTGTTTATGAAGCGGAGAGGAGGGAAAAAAATGAGATCTCAAAAGACAGGGCAGTGCAAAGTCAAATCAGAGCACGCAATCTCATATGGGTACAGCGCGATCAATACATTCAAAATAGAGGAGGACGATTGAATAGGCACCCGATCAGGATATGCAAGTGTCGGGAGGCCAGTTCCAAGGTAAATTGCAGTCAGCCATTCAGGAATCCCTGATCTTGTTGGAGGAAAACCAGAGTCCAGGCGTAGCAAAATATAAAATAGCCACAAAGCAGAGCGATTCACATGGGCGAAGGATCGGGTAAAAAAAAACCCTTTTGCTGGAAAGACACACGATCCAAAGTGCTGCGGAGATAAATTCCTTCCTCTTTTCTTCCTCTGGCTCCGTTAGACTCCGGTCTTCACCGTATAGGAGGGGAGGAAAAAAAAAACTGAAGCGCTGGATTTTTACATCTATGTTGTTAAATAAACCTCATCATCTCGCCCAGCAGCGAAGGAAAGCCGCGTCGCCGAATGAAGTGCCCATGTATAGTTTCACCTCTCTCCGGCGGGAGGACTGGAGATACGCAGAGGAAAAAAGACAAAAAAGAAGACCAACAGCAACAACTAACAGAATTTGCAAGAAGAAGGAGAGACCCAAAAAATGAATGCGCTTAAACGAGAGGACCAGCAGAGCAATGTTTCCGAAACGGGGGATCTGCGCGAATGTCTGTATATAGTGAACTTTGACACTACTATTGAAACTGACACGTTTCTATGGAGATCGCTGCGCCTTATATGGTGCTCATGTCAAGGAGCCAAGAGAGGGGCTGCTGGAGACTGATAATCAAAGGCGACTGACTGGCCAGAGCCCTGCATAGAGGAGGAGGAGAGGAGGAGAGGGGGAGCGAGAGAGAGAGAAAAAATGGGAGGCTAAGGTTATAGCCAAGCCCTCTCTAGCTCTCGATTGGTTAGAGTCCCCCTCCGTTTATTCACTGCAAAAAATGTCCATACCGATAAGTCATTTCGGGATCGTGTCGAAATCCCAAAATGTTATTTTTTTCCTCTCTCAGACCGTCGCAGAAAACAATCAGCTGCGGTTTAGACTGATCAGCTCGTTTCCGACCTCCATTCGACCGATTTGTACGTATTTCTGATGGCGGTTTGTTATAAATGTGTGTGAGTGCGTGAAGAAACACCCCAGGGAATCGGTGCTCGTTGCACTGAGGCAACGAGTCGGTAATCAGAATAAGATCGACACATGCCTGTTCCGATGTAAAATTAAGACCCTGTTTCGCTAAATGAGGGATTTTCAGACGCACGAACACATCGATGGATATTTTTTACAGTGTTGCCATCCGCGGCTGGATGGGCTGGGGGCTCTGACAGGCACAATTTACATTGAGCTCGCCCCGCGCTGCTATTTACTTTGAAACCTGATTAGTATGGGCCCTCTATTGTCACCAAAAAGAGGAAGAAACCTTGAATAGAATTGCAGAAAAAGCAGGGTAAAGGCGAGGAAGGACAAAGCTTTTTTTTTTTTTTTACGCACGACAAATAAACCCTAGTTTGTGCGCGGCAGCGTCAGGGGCACTCTGACTCACAAATTCCCCAAAGTTTCCAAATGGTTTGTCTCGAACTGGCATCTCGGTCAAGAAAATAACGGATGTCATTGTCGATTTTAAGCGGATTTGCGTTACACACGTATTTCTCTTCCCGATATGCGCATTGCGGTACAGCCTCGTTTCTAAACGCAAAGTCTCTCTGTCTTAAACTTACAATTTAGTCAAACGGGTGCATAAAAGGAGCAAAATGTCAATGGAAAGAATGCTGTACACAAGACAGTGTGCGATCCGAACCGTATTTGGTGCAAGCTTCCGAAAATCTGTAAAATGAAACGCGGGGGTAATAAGCAATATTGAATAATTGCTGAGCTCCTATGGTCTCTACAGTCACTGAGCTGGTGTCACATTATGTCTTAATAATGGCACTAATTCAGAATCGTGTGAAGTTGCGGGGAATTTGCATGGGGATTCCAGCTTTTTGTACGAGGGTTTCTGCAGGCAAACCGTCCTTCCAGCTCAAAAATGTCTGGATCGCGCTGCCATCTAGCGTACGTTGTACAATTACAACATCATATAAACGCATGCACAAGTCCTCTAACACGAACTTTCTGAAAATCAATTGTCAATTTTAATGAGGAAAATAAGATCAATTTTAACGCTTATAGCTCATTTTGTCTTTTTCAGCTCCAGAAAAAAAAAAATCTTATCATTGTATACCTGTTTAATGGGGAAAAACTTTGGAAGAAAAATCCCAATTACCCTACACTGCCATAAAAATGGAAACTATTTCAAAAGTGGTCGAACAAAATACTTGTTATAAGTGATTTGGATCGAAAATCAGCGATCGCACTGCGTAAATAGCTTTTGGAAATATTTAAAACGTACACAGTGATGGCAAATTATACAAATACACCAAGTAATTGTTTCGTTTAATCGCGTTGCGTCTTTTTCTGTAGATCTTTATTCACACGCAGATACAAGCAGATAGATAATAGAGCGTAAATATGCAAGTGCCCCCTTTGGAAACACATAGGAGGGATGGGTTGTTTTTTAAGTATTCAACAAGAGAGCTCTCTCTCCCGTCCCTGTCTCGGACACTCCACTAAACTCCCCGGCCATATCTGCAGCTCTTTGAAAAAAGGTGAAACCAATAAGATTAAATCGGACAAAGATTTTTTTTCGCCCCTACAAGTGTATCATTAAGATTTAACTCCGCATATTGCAAAAGGGGGCTCCGCTGGAGCGAGAAGGACAGCGAATGGGAGCAGGGTAGGGGCTCCAGAAAGCGTGGAGACGGCGAGAGAAAAAGGAGAAAGTGGTCAGCGGGACGCTGAAAAAGACACAACAGCGGCGGCGGCGAGCGGCGGAAGAGCAGCTTGGCACCTGGATAAAAACCAGCGATCGATTAAGGCGAGTAAACTCTTTTATGTCTCGGTTGTGCGCTGGCCGGCTCCACATGCACGGCTCCGTTCTTGCGCGTCGCGACACATGACCGCTAAGTTCGAGCCCTGCTGCAGACGCGGGGCAGCCGTCACACTCCCAACTTTGAGCAAGTGAAGATGCGCGTCGTTTCTGCGAATCATCGCCGAATTTCGACAGCCCGCGCTTGCTTCCAGCCGCCCGCGCTGATCCGCAAATGAGATAGTGTTGGTATTAATACAGCCTGCTTGTAGTACCGCCGGACACGGGAGGGTTTTCCCCCCCTAATAGGTCTTGTACGCCTCACCTTCAAAGCTATTTGTAGTTGGGACACATAATGAAAAGATCGATAACAGACTGTTTGTCTCCGCGATAGTGTCACCGGATTAAAAGACTGATCAAGCAGCCGATGTCCATCTTTTACTCTTTCACCCCAAGTGTCCGTTTGGCTTCGGCACTGGCGCAAACAACATCGAACGGAGCGGTTAAAAAGACGTTACAGGCTGCGTTTTAGAAATGGACACGGTGAGGAAATGTAAGACGACAGAGTGTGATTAATCAAAGCAACATTATTGATGTAAAGGGACCGCGATGAAAACTGATATCAAATAAATTATGGAGCAATGTAGGCCAGGTTAACTGGTTCCAGGGAAAACTGCGCGTCAGTCACAGCTTTGCGAAAATAACCTTACATAATAACATTAAACTTAAGCCGCCAGCGGATGCATAAAGTTCACGCTAATTGATAATTTTGAGGGAAGCAACTCATTAATTCCCCGCTATTTCTGCAATCTGCGCTTTCTTATTTGAGCAGCTGCCCGGAAGAGCCTTTATAATCGTTTAAATTATTTCAAACGTAAAGGATTAGACCGCGGACGCGCGAGTGTTACCAAACATGTATTTCAGGTAGCCTATTAAATGAAGCCATTTTATAGCAGTTCAGTGCTTAGCATGCAATAAATAATTAATAAAGCGTTTAATTTAGGTTATTTTTATTTATTTCATTCAAATCACAAGCGATTATGTCTGATTTTTGAACGGCCTTTTAGATACTGTTTTGCCAGAGAACCTCGCGCCACTTAAAACATGAATAATTCTACTCTTTTCCTGAAATTAACAACATTTTGTTGTATTTATGCTGAACTCAGCAACAGCTCAGAGAGAAAACAATGAGGTGGTGATCGTGATTCCCAACAGAACGTTACATGGACGTGTTTAGAGCATTTAAACAACGCAAACACGCGTAGACATGCACAAACAGTCGAGAGTCTATTTATTATTGATTATATGTGATTGCATCCGGGTTAGAACCGCACGCAGTGGGGAGGAATAAACGCCTGGACTGAGTCTCTCCTCATGTGTTGCGTTCATGATGTCGGGCTGGAGGGTCACGCAGCTACTGCTGACCCCTGAACCCGACACGTCTGCCCTCAAAATTCAAACCATTTTAAAGCATAGTGGCAAAACACCTCTATCCCACGTCTCCACGTTGGCACAGAATCACGCTGAACAATAAGACGCAGCTTCAAACAATAGATTCACACCTGTTCTCGGACATTTGTCCCAGAACGCAGTTTTCATTCACAAAAGAAGCCATTTAGGATTCGGCACCATGTTGCTTAGCGGTTGGCAGCTGCTTTGTAGACTCTTGTAAATTCGAATTACTTTCTTTTATAACTGTCATTGCAGTTCGTTTCATAAACAGATATAAGGTAACATTCTGTCTGTCTGCTCCTTTGGGGTTTCGACAAATTAAGAGTGGAGATTTCTTAACTGATAGAGGAAAAAAAGACGGAATCATTTTTATATTAAGCGCAATCGTCTATATTTAAACGACTTCCATGATACCATGAGGCTGACCTGGTTTGAAGCAAACTTAGTGGCACTGTAAAGTTGGTGTAACTTTTCCCTGCACCTCTTTAACCTATAAAACTTGAGAAAAAATATCATGTGTAATTTATGTAGTCCTCACTGAACACTTAAATTCTTAAGCTCATATTTAACGTTATAGCAATAACGATAATGCGTGATAATCAAATAAAGTGCTCCCCCCCCCCCTTTCTGTGTGTGTGTGTGTGTGTGTGTGTGTGTGTGTGTGTGTGTGTGTGTGTGTGTGTGTGTGTGTCAAGGGGGTCCAGCTTCTGCTTTGTCCAAATCTGCTGCCCAAATTATTCTGGGGGCTCAGATTGGTGTGAAAAGGACGAGAAGGTCATTTGAAATCGCTTTTTATCCCCTGCCTTTTTTTTCTCCTATGGATCAGCAACTTTCAATAGACATAATCTAATCGCGCTTAATAGAAAGGCCATTCCTGAGATATGCTGGAAATATCGTCGAGCATAGAGGCATTTAAGACCAAGGCATTTAATGGGCTGTCCACAACGCAGCCTGTCGATTTATTATTTGCGGAGCGAAATGAAACGCCCTGTCGAAGTTTTTAACATCACTTTAAGCAAAAACTCAAGAAGCCAAAATGGGGCCCGTCTTTGGGAAAATGTGTGTAAAAGTGGTTGAAGCAGCCGATGTTTATTTCCTCATTATTTTTAATGTGGCCGACATTCTCCTGAGATTTAAGATCCTTCACTTTTAGACGTGACAAATGAGAGACTCTTTCCAGGGTTTTTGCATCCCAGACTGTAATTGAGGACAATAACTGCAGTGGCTATCCCAATTAGACTTGAGGTTGGAGTTAACTTGGAAGGACTGTCACTTAAAGCTACGTGCGTCGGGTTTATTGCTCACTAACCATCATTTCTGTAGGGCCCGTGCGCTAATTACTTTAGATGTTCCCAGAGACGGAGATTATAAATCCATTAGCACCCAAACCGACGTGGTTCCGCCATGCAAACACGGTCATTTTGCAGTGCGCACAGAAACCAAAACTTTGAGCGGCTGCAACAGCAACATAAAGGGGAACAGATTTTCAGCAGCGTGTGCGTGGATCCACAGTGCACGCAAACCACAGCGTAAATCAATCAGCAGCCGAGCCAAAACACACACAGCAAACTGAGCAGAACAGAAAATTAACTGACAGGCGAAAATGTCTCATCAGATTATTTCTGGGCTGGCGAGGTTCACGTAGTCACTGTAACAGCAACAAGGTCTAATTTGCTTGTAATATTGTTCCCAAATCAGTTTGAAACATTTTTAAAGGATAAAGCAAAATAAAATGTCTGAATCCTTGTTTGAATGTATTTAAAAGAGGAAACACTAAAAAAAAAAAAAAAGGGGGGGGGGGCGCACAGGCATCTCAGTCTTTAAGTAATTTATTTCAGGGAAACCGGAGGGCAAAGGTGGAATTCTTAAGAAATTCAGCAAGGATAAGGAAGCTTTAGGAATTCTGCACGCAGATTACCTTTCATCCCATCCTCACATTATCCAGCAACACAGTAGAAATATAGCTCAGGGACAAAAGAGTGAGATTAGCCTCCGACACAGAGGAGTGCAAAACAATTTTTAAGAAGTATTGCCTTTATTAGAGGAGGGGGCAAGGAGCTAGGAGAGAGAGAGAGCGAGAGAGAGAGGAGAGAGTAAGCACTGAGGAGATGCATGTTATGTTAAAAAGGTGGCAGCAAGAAGTACACCAGCATGGAGCGTGTTAACCTGTTCATGCAATATACTCTTCAACAGATCTGATGCAAATCCTTAAAAGAAAATTTTCCGTGTGGTTCAGAAACTTTCAAGACATTTGTCACAGTTTCTGCTTTAACGCTTGAAATCTTGCTTTTTAACTAAACTACTGGCATCACATCAACAGTGTCATACTCCCACCACCAAACCAGCACACAGCGGGGGCTTAATTAGAAATGGAGTGTAGCTGAACCCAGCTGGAAACACTGCCTGGTGGCACCTAGTTTACCTCAGCATTCCCTTACACAGTCTCTGAAAAAGACTGGACAGAAAGAAGTAAAACAATACAATAATCAAACTTTTTTTCCTGATCAACTGTAAAAAAAACAAAAAAAAAACACAATTATCAGACAAATGTCAAACAAATGTCCACTGTATTTGAATAATTACAAAAAGTAATCTTTCTCCTTCTCTCTCTCACTCTCTGATACACACACACACACACACACGCACGCACGCACACACACACAAACACACACACACACACACACAGGCTGAATCCCCCTCGAGACTTCGTGTGCCTACATTTGAAAGGTGTGTGTAAAGAAGACAGTGAAGTGAAGGTGGCCGTTGTTCAGTGTCCAGACCTGGCAGATTGTGACCTTATCAATGTGAAACCCTTAAGATAAATTATTCATAGCACCTGTTTGATGTCTGCGGCCGAAGAATGACAATAGTTAACACTGGACCGGAGATGCATCCTAAAGGCAGGCGTACCCTTTTGTGTCTGCATTTACACACACACACACACACACACACACACACACACACACACACACACACACACACACACACACACACACACACACACACACACACACACACACACACACACAACAGAAAGTGAGGATTTATTCCTCAAACAACTGCAGCAGAAGTGTCAGAGTGTGAGCTCATTTTTCAGCCGTATTAATAGTAACAACTCATCTTTCACCACCGCTGCTCTTTGTAACCGAGTTGTTCCTGTGTCTCCTCAAAGGCTGAGATCGACATGGTGGCCGGGGTGTTTGGAAATGGAGGGGATGCTCGGGAAGCGCGAGGACCAACACCGGGATGAGATGTAATTCACGCTGAGTACTGTTTGATTATGGGACAGGGACGGCGACAACACTCCTCAGAATGAGCGTTGGGATCACTTGACACGGCAGCTGAGCACTGACAAGATTATTGTACCCTAATCATACATGCCATAAATATAACAAAGACTTGATACTCACTCGGTGTGAGTTTTTAAGAGTCTCCCTACACTGGCTTTTATTGTTTAGTTCAGATTAGCTTATTTATTAAGTACTTGAATCCAGACATCCTGGAACAAAAATTCCTTCTCAGTGATTTGTTTTGGAAAAAGACCCTAGAATGGCAACCAATCTTCTTCTACCGCGAGGTCAACATAACACTCAGTATTAATAAAACAAATAAGTCTGGGATGGATATTAATGGTGATATATACAGATGTCCTCCACAGGAGTTTGAATTATATGTGAGAATGCACACATGTTTATGTGTTTACATGTGTATCTCTCTCTGTCTCTGTCTGTCTGTCTGTCTCTCTGTCTCTCTCTCTCTGTCTCTCTCTGTCTCTCTCTTTCTCTCTCTCTCTCTCTCTCTCTCTCTCTCTCTCTCTCTCTCTCTCTCTCTCTCTCTCTCTCTCTCTCTCTCTCTCTCTCTCTCTCTCTCTCTCTCTCTGTGATAGCAGTTTCCCTTAGATGTTTCCTTTGACCTCTCGACCCCCAGCTTAGGGTCAAGCCCTGACAAATGAGATGGTCGAGTCCTGGCCAGAACTGCAAACATTCCACAACAATCTTCAGTCGTCCTCCTCCTCATATCCATCATTCCTCACCCCCCTTTCCTCCTCTCAGTGTCTCTCATCCACCACTCGGAGTTGGAGAAAGTCCTTATTCCAAACAAACTTGTTTTATTGTGTTTGCCATGGGAATGCTGACGCACACACCCATCAAATTAGGAATTACAACATAAGCTGGGTTTGATATCCTTTTGTGCTTTGTTCACAGGGGGAAAAAACACATCATGCTAGTAGCACCACTATGTATTTGTTTATTAAATCTGTGCACGTTTAAAGCAAACCACGTATGTCATAAAAGTATGTCAGTCATGTCAATGATAAGAATGCTGCTGTTTTTTTTCCTCGTTTTTTTCCAGGATGCAGCATTTCCGACAACATTTCGCACTCGGCCTCCCTCACACCATCCGCTCTGCTCCAAAATCCCCACATTTTTTCCATCCTTTCACCTCCCTCCCCATTCCTGTTTCTCTGCTCCTTGACCACTCTTCATCTGCCGCACAGTCCTGCCCAATCTCAGTCTCTCCCTCCCCTCGTCTCTTCATTCTCCTCCCACTATTTTCACTGATTTTTCTAACATGTCATTCCGCAGACTGCTGCCACCTGTGTCATGAGGGAGAAGAGGAGGGCTATTGGAATTGCTAGTCGGAAAGCTGGTCGAGCTAAGTGGCACTTCCTATTACAATGATGCGGCAAATAATGGTTCCTCTTGTGTTTCTGTGCTACCTCTTCTGTTACAAAATGGTTCCTAGTCACGGCCGCCCTCCACAGTTTCAAGTCGCTGCTGTAAAAACACACACAGTCACCAGTGATGAACGTCAACAGAGCCTCGGCGCCATGAAAGGAGCCTGGAGACCGAGAAAGCTGGCTGATACTGTAACTGTGAGTGGATCGTGCCCTTGAACGTAATGTAACATTAATAAAAGTCTTTGCAACACAGTGAAGATCTTAATAAAAATGCATCAATCTCGATATGCGCAGATGTTTTTTTTTTTTTTTCCACCCTCCTCTCTTCCTGATGAATTGTAATACCATTTGATGTCAGCCATTATGTGATTCATCAGAGGGTACGGCTGCCTAGCATGGATCTTGGCCTGGACAAGACTGTTTCATCACAAGCAGCTGATGACATGCTTTAGTCAGATGGATAGATATGAGCACTAATTGGTCACCGGTTGGTACCTACCTGTTAAAAACAAATGGAATGATTTGTCCTTATAGGAAAGAAGTTAAGGAGGTCCAGGGACAAATCAAAGTTTGTTTGGAATTATCATCTGAATTATTCTTACTGTAAAAACAGTAAGAAAATGTTTAGTTCATGGAAATGGGCCTCCAACAAAAATGATCCCTACGGCTGGAACCCACAAATATTGAACAGAAAAAAAATTACAGGTGGGTCAGCCAGCACGCAGCTAATCCAGATCGATGTCCAGTAACATTTAAATGTGGGTTATGTGTCACAATTATTGATGGTTGGTGCATTTACACTAAATTAAGTGTAATAGTAATTGAAAAGTAACTTCTAATAACAACTACTGACAAAAAAAGCAAGCAGTGAGAAATATGTACATTATTATGGTTTAAAGAAATAAGCCTTATCCCATGCAGTTACACATTACAGTTGTTCATTTCTATTGCATTTCCTTCATCCTCCACCATACCAACCCCCATTCTTGCCTTTGTTCATTCAAATCCAAGCTGTTTCATGCACTAATGACTGGTTAGCCTTCTGCATGTTCGGTGTAAATAAATAATGTCAGTGTTATCAGCAGAATCCATCAAGTTGTTGAGGTTAAAGGAGGCTATAATGGAAAAAGCAGCATGAAAAATATGCATAAGGTGTATGTGTGTAATCACGGTCATGTCCACGGTGCGGTTCAAGTGATTGTGTGCACGTCCTTTTCCTCGTACTACTCATCTACACACAACTGCAGGATGGAAAAGGCTCAAAGCCTCTTGATTCCTTGCCACCACCCACTGTTACCCCAGTGTAACTGGAGCAGGGATGTCAGGCCCTGTCCCCCACAGCATTGCTTATGCTCTACCCCAACCCCTCCTCAACCGGCAAAGCAACCACCAGCCC
>BJFM01000585.1:293572-313151 GCA_016586285.1 Arothron firmamentum | reverse complement strand
CACACACACACACACACACACACACACACACACACATGCAGAAGCACATAGACACAAAAAAATGTGGAAACACGCAATGTTGTCACAAACCCAATGAAAAAGGACGACGTAATTAAATGTATACAATACGTGCAAAAAAAAAAAAAACTGCTAATATGCACCTGCAGGCACCATGAACACACAACATGCACACAGACACACGCATGCCAACACAAAGGGAAGACAAAATGGTTGTAATAAAGAAGCCCTCTTGGAGAGGTTGCTTGTGAATGTGAGGGAGATGTATTTATAGGAATCCTCCTGTGAGATCCCCTCTGCTCAATCTCACATTTGTGTGTGTGAAAGAGAGAGGAAGTGTGTGTGTGTGTGTGTGTGTGTGTGTGAGAGAGAGAGAGAGAGAGAGAGAGAGATAGAGAGTAAGAGAGAGAGAAAGATTGTATTATTGTCTGCTTCTTTATTCTCGTCTTTGATGCATGGCCTACTCCTTGAGTCTATACTAATGAATAAAAGAATAAAAAAAGAATCTGTGGTAAGTGTTTAATCCTCCGCAGGAGTGCAAAGGTAAAGGGGATTGGCCACGTGTTTCCGCTGTGCACAAACATGCATGCACCCACCTCCAAGTATCCAAACAAGCTGACACACTCGCAAGGAATAACACAGCCCCACACATGTGCTTTGCTGTACCCACATGCTAACGCGCACAAAAGCAGAAACACAGACGTGCACTGACACACAACCCCTGTGCACGCAGACCGAGGCAGAGAGGCAGGCAGGATTCTCTTCACTTTAACGGCGCACATTCATTTGCATGCGCCATAATTAGCGTCAGGCACACAGAGCCTGGTCCTGGGGGAGCTCTGTGATAACCGCTTCCCCTTCTATTAGGGCTCTCATTCCAAGAGTGTCAGACACTGCACATCTTCATTGTGGGGCCTGCAGCACATTGGCTCAGCGGAACCTCGGTGGCTCGAGCTACCGCTGGCACACGCATCAGGGTGTGGGGGTGTGGGTGGCGGGGGCAACACAGTGGGGATGTGGCTTTACGGCGGGAAAAAAAAAAAAAAAGGTTGGAGATGCAAGAAACGGTGGAGGGTGGGCAGAGGGAGGAGGAGACAAAATGAGGATTGAGAGATGTAAAGGAAAAAAAGGATTGAGGTGATAAGTTTGGAAGACAAAGAGCAAGATGGAAACGTAGACAAAGAGAGGTAGCACACTGCAAAGGCAGTTGCACATTGTGCGGCAGACAGACAGGGAGACAGGCCGGACAGAGGTAATGAATGCAGTTATTAAATTGTTTCAGCTGCAAAGAGGTCTATTCTTATGCCATTATAAAGGGAACAATTTATCCCCACTGATCGGCCCTGTCTCCTTTCTCCTCGCTCACTTTGATCTGCCAGCATATTGCCTTGATGTGTCCTATTCAATAGCGAATCTGGGGCAATTTTAATGCTTTTGTACCTCGCCACCGCTCCACTTCTCCCTCCCTGTTTAAAAATAGCTGTTAATTATAAGTGCAGTTTAAATGTCTCTAGTGACCCAGAAATGCAGGTTGGAGTGAGAAGAAGGGATTCAGCATCTCCAAGTTTAAAAAGACCGAGACACGATTTCTCTCCTTCTTTATCATCCTTCAGTCCCCCCCCCACCCAGCGTCTACTTCTTTGTCTTCTCTATTCACCTCCCCTCCAATTCTTCTTCTCCATTCTTTTGGTGTTTCTCCACAGTTCTTTCCCTCCATCTCTGGTGTTCTCTTTCCCCTCTGTGGCATTTCATCGGCACTGTGGGAGCAAGCCAGGCTACGGGGATAGGGGATTCGGCTCTTTCTCTCCATCACATGACAGAGCTGCAGCAAGACATTGGAGACCGTGTGAAACCGCTTCAGTCTGCAGATTGTATGTGCGTCACATCGAGTCTTTGTGTATCTCTCCCCAACTTCCTCTTCTAGTGCAGCCGCAGGAGTGGGATGTTGAAAGGGAAGGCATGTGAAGGTACGCTAGGTAGCGCAGTATGAAGCAGAGGCACAGAGTATACCTGTGGGGAAGAGAAGGGGCTGTGCAGAGACCTGAGGTGTGCACCTGGGGGGTACAGTGTTATAAATAAAGCATTAGCCTCTTGAAGGGAATGGAGATATGAGGGGTTGTCTCTGCAGCACTCTTTCCCCCACTAACTCTTACTAACAGTTAACCTGGAGGCATGTGCATGAGCTCCTTTCATCGCGGAGGTGGTACATGTAACAAGTAGAAAATAAAAATCACTAGGAGGTAAACTGTGGAAATCCTGTTGCGATACGGACTGTGGTTTTTCTTTAGGAGTGGTCAGAAATAAACTGTGATCACATACGAATGACGTGACGTAATAGGGTGACTAATCTTTCCATGTTTCACACCAGGAACTGTGTAAACCTTTTTGGAAAGTGTAGAAAAGCGATCAATATGCTGAGATAGAAAATACTGAGATAGAAAGATGAGTATACTGGGATAGAAAATTTAGAATAATGTGCTTCATTATTTACTAATAAATCAGTGGGTCTAAGTGTGTGAGAGGGAGATTTTTGACTGCCCTCTGGTGGTTGGCTGCAGTAAAAGGTAATTAAATCAGACCAAGAGTAATTAGACAAAACTTTCTAAGGGTTTCTGTAATATAAAACCACATATCTTCACTTGTAAACAGAAGGTAAACTTATTTTAAGACGTCATATGACAATATTATAAACACCATCTCAACATCTTTGCGTGATTCTGAGCAGATGCCATTTCAAAAGCTTCTGCTAGTTTGTCATACAGTGAGCGCTGCAGAGAGGACACCACATTCAAAACCAGGATGTTGAGACACAAGCTGAGTGACAGCGATTTCAAAGTCTCAGAATCTAAAGTGCTTTTCTATCAGAAGTGCATTGTTGTGGTCCACTCCAGTTCGGGAAGGAACAGCCCCCAGCATTCAGCTTTAATTCAATTAAGATTTGCAGTTTGCAAAAAAACAAAAAAAACAAAAAAACATTTAACAATTAGATAACGCGTTGGGCACTGAGATCATATCCTGTTACCTGTGCTGAGATTTATGCATTACTTTTTGTGCAAATTCTGGTGAAAACAACAGCATTAAAAAGATTTGTAACACTTGAGAAAAGCATGTGAGAATGCTAATGATATGAAAATGCTTGAAGCCAATTAGAGTACCAGTTAATAGTCTTATCATGAGATTTTCTTCCCAGATTTAAGGGGTACTCACCTCAAACTGTGACTCAAGCTGAAGACAGTAATAAGGTAATTTTGTATTATTTTCTGTCTACCACGGGAACGATGTTTATACACACAGTTGCAGAGGATAACATTTAAAATGCACACTGGCACGTCGCTCTGTAGTGTGCTGTCTCTCCCACTTTATAAAAAATGAAGCATCTGTTACTAAAATTATCAATGGCAGTAATTTGCATCTGTAAATCCATCCACCTGCCACTGGGGTGAAACTATTAAACACTGATTCTTGATTTACAAATTTTTAAAAAACTTTATAGATTCAAGTGAAGTCCACTCTTATTTCTTTATGCAAATAGTGAATTAGACAGCTCCATTTGTGCGGTGTTTGTGTCTGATTAAAATCCAGTTACTTCTCCAGAAGGACACACAGTAATCTCAGCACACAGTAACCTGCAGTCTAACTAGAAATTAAGATGACCTCTCAGTGTCCCCGCTGCCTGCCCAGTTAATGATATAACACACTGTATATCTCCATCAGTGTCCATGTCCTGAAATTGAAAATATGTACAGAGATGCCCGAGTGCTGCTGCAACAAGCCTGCTTATACAAGGTGGCCAGACATTTGCTAGATAAATAAGAAGAATGTAAGGGTTGAACCACAGGCATGACAGCGTTGACAGAACTCATAAAACAATATGTTAATACTGCCACCACTGCTACAAAGGGCACAGCAGTATTATATAGCTACCTTGTACCAGCGTGTGGTGCATCTTTGGTAAAGAGGAAAGGTGTTCTCAGACTTTACCTGAATAATTTGATGATATTGGATGCCATTGCAATAGTTTTAATCGATCCATTTTTTTTTTTAACCGCCACTAATCAGGGTCAGTGCTAGAGGTACTGGAGCCTATTTCTGCAGGTTAAGTTGAGGAAAAATAAAACCTCATCCAAGATGAATTTATCGTCTAAATCAGCATCCATAGCTTGTGGTTCAAACAGCAGTTTTTCTGTAATATTGTAACAGTGTTTTAATACTTCCAAAAACATCTATAAAATACATTTATGTTTCTAATGAATGCAAAGATTTTGAATGAGGAAAATCAAAGATAAATTGAAGATGAGAATAGGAAATTTAAATGAGCTTGAGTAGACCAGGGACCCAGAAGAAGATGTGACATGTTGCTATGACAGTGGTGTCGTGGTGCTGGTGAAAAGAATGGAAGCGGTAGTTGGACTACTTACAGTAGCTCGTGCTGCACTTTACTGCTGTTATTAGCCAAGGGCCTTTAGGGTGTGTGCGTGTGTGTGTGTGTGTGTGTGTGTGTGTGTGTGTGTGTGTGTGTGTTTACGCAGCGATCTAGCAAGACATCCCTGGTCGAGGCCTTGTGACAGAGGCTGATACCAATCTAATGAGATAAGAAACGTATGCAAATGAACCTGGCCACAGTTCACGCTAATCAGCTTAGCGCCCTGATAGATATCAGCTACAGTATCTGTCGCATCGCACACAGTCTTACACACAAGAGCATGCGCCCTGGCATGCTCTCAGAAGTTAAAACAGCAAGCATGAGGATTTGTCCTAGCAAAGTGAAACATGTATATATTCACCAAAAAAGGCTCACTAAAGATATGTAAAACTTTTTAATACCTCAAGGACTCAAATGTGGAACCAGGCCATGTGTGTGGTTTGAAATTGGCATGGCTACATGCAGTATGTGTAAAAATGGATGAGTGGACGTGCACATGTACAGGTCATTTAGTTCTTAGGGTCACGCCTTTGACGAGACAGAGACAAGGGGCCCTGCAGGAGGAATGCATCACAGAAACATTCAACAAAGGCCTTAACGGGCCCTCAGAAGTGACACGCGTGCCACAACACCCGCTTTTGTTTCATGTTAGTGCTGTCAGTGTTTATGCCCTGAACTAATACGGTCAAAGTATTTTACAACAATGATAATAAAGATGGTGGTCAAGGGAGATAAAGGAGAAACATTGTGCAGCTGCACTGCTTCACACATCTTTCTACAGCTATTATTATCTGTGGGAATCCAGGGCATTTTACATGTTCTGGAGGTTAAAGTGGTAACTAAGTGTAAAATGACCCTGAATAACACAGCAGCCTTTCATGTAGTCTGTTCACTGACCTTTGCTGATGTCGGATCATGCCAAGATGAAAATTGTATAATTCTTAATCATAGTAGGAGTGTAAAAACATTTAAAAGATGTTTGCTATAGTATTACTTAATTAATGCGTGTAACTAGAAAGGCACTCATAGAACGCAAGACTCTAAGCAATTGATTTCCCCACATATTATGACTTACACCTATATTTGCCTTTATTCGTTGGAAGATCAAGGCTTGGGTGTAATTTCAGTCATTTAATTTAACAATGGAAACATGTATTTGTCATATTTCTGCGCAGCCCATCTTCTCACCTCTCTTCTTTTCAACTTTTTCCAAATTGCCCCACATGTCTCCCTCTCTTGGATCACCCTGACCCATGAGGCTACATCCTCCAGGTGACTGGTTTGTAAACAAAGCTGGGCCAAGACACCTTTATGAAAATCACAGCTCTGGGTGTGTTGATTTGCAAAGGGCATGGAAGCTATTCAGACAAGCCCCACCCTCTTCTTACGTTAGAGAATGACGGCGGCAGACACTGACTTCCATAAAGATAGACGCTGACAGAAGGACAGAAACACGGAGCACCTTGCTATAACTATATTGGTTGGCTCTGGTATGTTGGCGCTCATCTTATCTGGCTACATTCCCACACAGCATTCATCTAATGAAAACCTGGCTGGCTGGCTAGTCGGCTGGCTGTCTCATTAAGGACCATTGCCAGAGGTTCTTCTCCTCTGCATCAAAGTCACTCTTACTCTCTTAGCTTTTATCAATGGCCAAATAAAAAATAAATGACGACATTGAATATAAAAAAAAGAAAAAAAAAATCAAAAGCAGGGTTGAATTCTTTAAGGTCACCCAGGTGGACTTCCTGTGGTTTCAAATTAAGGAGAAGGCGTTTATATTACAGCTTCCACAATATAAACATGCAAACCTAAATACGGGAGCTATTTTTTTTAGACGCACTCAGGGACACTGGGTATATGGGCACACATAAATGCATAGAAAAACAGGCATACATATCACAGGCATTAACTACTGCATATATAAGTATGTCAAATAGCTGTGATGCTTTGCAAGATCCCCAAATGGCACATTACACTAGGCCGCTAAAGCTGGTGATTGCTGAGTCCACAGCCAGAAAACAGTCACAGTCAGTCCCACAGTGAATAACTGGGCTCTGAATATGAGGGTAGTCACTGTAACAAGCCCTGCTTCCTCACCAGCTCACTCCACAGCCTCTCCATTTAAACAGGCACTTAAAAACACTGTTACCAGGAAACTGGCAATAAGGCTCAAGCCTCGGAAAGCAGTTTTGAAGTGCGATGTGTAATAAACACAGGTTTGACAAAAAGACAGGAGGATGAGGTGACTAATGTTGGGGGGGAGCTACAGAAGGAAGCACACAGTGTTACATTTGATTATCTTGCATTCTTGTTAAACAGGTGGCAGCCGACATGACAGGAAGTAAAGAAATCTGCAGGTTTTACAAAGGTGTGATTTTTCTTTCAGGCTGAGCCCTCATTTTGAGCATGTTTAGCATGTTTTTCTTTGAATGCTCCATTAACACCCTCTCCCTCTGGCTCAAACTACAGTTCCATTTGTGTGTCTGTGTCCATGAAAGAAAGAGATGAGTCATAAACTGACCCATAATGTCCCAACGTCGTCCCAGTTCCACCCTCCCTGTCACGCCGGCCGCTGCTGCCTCCCCAACCCATCTGCTTCTCATCCATTTCTCACCCTCTTCCCAGTCATACCATTCCTCTCTCGCCCCTTTCCCATCTTTCTGTCATCTCTCTCTCATCCAGCCTCTCATCACTTGTTCATAACTTTGCGGCACTCGTTAGGCAGAGTCACAGTTCCCATCAGGGTCCAAGACTGGATATTTTTAGGCAGGGGCTCAATTTTGGGAGCTGTTCTGCAAAGAATAATCCATGTCCAAATATTATGCGACACACAGTAAAGGTCATGATGTATAACTCTCCCCCCTTCCCTTCTCCAGTTTTCTATCTTGGGTTGTTTGCCGCAGAATGACAGCCCTGATACACTACGGGTGCCACCTTCATCGCCCCCCTCGCTGTCCTCTGGATCTGTGTCAAACAAGAGAGCAAACTAAAAATTGGAGCATGCCAAAATATTCTGGGAAGGAGTCCAAACAATATATTTGTTGAGTGGATAAGAGATCGGAAATGCCCGGATGTCTGAAGGGATCTGTGGTTGTTTGGTGAAGCAAGGTTCAGATACACAGCAGGAGGTGGGACACTGATTCATCGGGGGCAGAGCAAGGCGATGGCTAAATGTGGGTTGTTTTGGCTCTTGTATGAAAAGAGCCTCATCATTTCCTAAAAGATTCAAGGTAAGCTTATTTTTAAGCATGATGCGTTTAACTTTGGGGTCATAACCTAAGGCTGCTGGAATCTGAGTAAATGTCTGAGTAAATTAGGTTTAGACTTTCTTGGATTAAATTGTGAGTCAGATCATGGTAGTAAGAATTTCTCAGATGAAAGTCAATTAAACTTCTTTTTTATGTAAAAGGCTTCTTTTTTTTTTTTTAAGACATCCAGTCACCCTGGAAATGGTAATACTAGCTTTGTTTTGGAATTTGAGAACATATATTGATTGATGGAATTTGCAGAGAAGCTATAAAAAAAACAAAAAAAGTACAAATCAATGCATCCAGTCAAGTTATGAAAAAAAAAAATACTGGGAGAAAGTCCAGTGGTTTAGGGCTATCTCAAGTAGATCCAATGAGTCTGTGAACGCAACCAACATCCACAACAGCCACCTGTCGATATTCTTCATGCATGTACAGGCCCACAGGCATACGTGTGGGATTGTGTGTGTGTGTGTGTGTGTGTGTGTGTGTGTGTGTGTGTGTGTGTGGTGTGTGTGTGAGTAAACCGTGTTACAGTATAAGGTTGGCCTGTGACATGCCGTACTTCAGTGCCAGGGGTTTCGTAAGGTCAGTGATATTTCACACACCTCTTGAAAAATGAGTGACCATGGAAGAAAACACACCGCCCGTGGCTGTGAGCTACAAAGGGGAAGAAAGGCAGAGGTGGAGAGGGTGTCTCACATAGCCCACACAGTGACCTCTGAGGATGACAGTGAAATGGCTTACTCACTTGGCAAATGCCATCGTGTGAAAAGTATGTTTCAGCCTCATGTTTCTTTACTCACGCAGTTAAACTCTGAGCAGGATGTATGTCCGCTCTCCCTGAGAGGTCAAAAAAGAATCATCAAACAGATTGTCGATTCCTTGTTGGGTCATTCTTTATTTGGCTGCCTTTAGTTCATTGAAAAGGCATAGTGATATGCACGAATATAGCAGAGAGGCACCTACAGACAGGGGGCAGGGCTCATGAACACCCTTACACATACATAATGGGTATTAAAAAGTAGTATATGTAAACATGCACCTCACACATATAGCTGACATCATAGACAGCAACGTAGCATGTGTCCTAGCATGGCATGTGGAGGTCATGCAGAACACATAAACTGGAAGCTACACCTTCATGTAAATTCTTCCTTCCTGACAAGCGAGCAATCTCATTGGTCCAGCAGATCCAGTAGTCAGCTGTCTACTGCATTCTCCAAGGAACAGGCGTGACATTGTGTTCATTTAGAGGGCCTTGTGTGTGATCTAGCCTTCAGAAGCATTTGTTTTTAACAGGAAATGATGTATGCCAATACGTGCTAAATGAATAGCACAGGAGGTATAAAACAACATCCACGGGACCAGTTTGAATAATACTGGAACGCAAAAGTCAACTCATAAATTCAATTCCAATTACATGCCTTCTCTACTCCTTGTGAATATGAGGAGATATTCATCCAGCGGCATTAATGTAGTCCTCACTTTGTTGCTTCAAATAGATGCGTAAAGTGGCTGAATCCCTGTTGAATGTTTATCTAGGGAGGTGGATTACGCCAAACGGACATCTCCGTGCCACAGTGCAGGACCTGATACCTCCATAAGCCTGGCATTTCCTGCCCGATGAGAGCCATAATTAAAAGGCTGCCGAATGGCAACAGATCCTGAATCCCACAGACATTTACGTAGCTTTTGATCAGCGAGGAAACAAGAGGCCATTGGTAACAATAACAGTATCAAGTCCATGACAGAAAGAAAAGCTAACTCAGACAAGCACGTAGCGCATAGATGCTACAAATTCCCAAAAGGGGCGTTCGAGCACGGAACTGGCTGAGACAATAGGTCGATGAATGCGGCTCCAAGCACAAACATAAAGACACCTGCCAGTACAAACCCACACAAATACGCAGAGTTGGTAAAGAGTCACTGACATGCCTCCAGTCACACTCACACACTTTTCCACTTTGCTCTGAGCGCTGACTCATACTGTGAGCCTCAACAAGAAAAAGCACCATGGAGGGCAACAATTAGTAGGTTAGTAAACAAGCCCATCACTTACAGCCGTCCAACCCCGCCTCTGTACTTTAGATACTTTAGATCGGTCCGCCCAACTCAGGAGGGGGTGCTTTGTAAATGAAGGTGGAGAGTGTCAGACCACTTGAGCTCCACTCTAGAGTGCAGATACAGTGAAACAAAGACACAGAAGTAATTGGGATTCCTTGTAACTCGTTACGGAGAGTGCTTTATGCTGCACCACCAAGTAAAATCTATAGATAAAAGGTATTAGAAACAAGAATATTAAAGTGCCCTCCTAAAGTATTCCAACCAGTAGTTGGTTGAAAAACATCATTTTCACAGGCAGAAAGAAGAATCCAGGTTGATCTTGGACAATGACTATCTTCAAAAGTGGAACCCTTTAAGTTTTCATGCCTGATTTTGTCTGGCTGTCAGTCTTGCAGTGGACCCGTTTGTATGAGTGTGTTCACTGGTGTGTGCGCCTGTCGATGTGCATATATTTCAGCATGCCTGTGTGTATGTGTGGTGAAGTGAGCGCACAGAGCCGGGAGGGCAGAGGGTTCAAAGTGGCGTAAGGTAATCCTTTAAGTGGAAGACTTTACCCCTTTCAGAAAGTAAACAGCCAGGGAGTTGAGGGAGTATTGTTGTTGGGTAGTGTTACAGAACTGCGTGTCCTGGGGCACCGTGTGTGACTGACTTTAGAGAAGGCCTGTGTGCAGCAGGGAGGGGCAGTGCGTGCACCTCTCAACCCCTCGGGCCATGTCTCACGCCGGCTGCAGACTCAAATGGCTCCATGGCAGGGAACAAGAGAGCAGATGCCTCTTCACTGGGGCGCGTCGGGCCACCAAATCGGAAATATCACTGATGATGTCCCAATTCAATTACAGGCCACCAAGCGATGCATAACAGAATCTGTTTTTGTGCGCATGATTGGGTGTGTCCTTGAATCCGTTTGTGTGTGTGTGTGTTTGTGTGTGTGTGTGTGAGGTATGTGTGTGCGGGCATGCATGTTAGAGCTCCGGGGTTAAGGGGAAAGGGGGTTGACCCTGCACAGCTGACGGTCAGTCATGCAGGACAGAACAACACAATAACACTCTTGTTAACCAGGACATGGCATACCTCCCACCTGTTACCCCCCCGGACCCACATGCAGACTGACACATGCTTGGACAGCAACAGATACACTGAAAAGGCGCACGTGCGCTCGCCTGCATGCACCCACACCCGTTTAGGCATTTTGAGGAAGGCGCTCAACAACGTCTTTCCTCGCGACGGCTCATTTGAAGCCTCTCCTTCCTTCATTTAGCAGCGTTTCCATTAATCTCCAGGGCCTTTCGGGAAGATTCCCATCGCTCAGCACAGTTCCTGTCCTCCCGTCTGCCCAAACGCTGTAAACAGACCCCCTGAATGTGTTTAGTCTGGGCCTGGATTGGTTTGTGAGGAGAAGACTTACTGAAACACACACTATGAGTATCTGGGTAACTTAAGGGGGAACTAAATACTAAATGCAATTGTCGCTCACTCTGACTTACGGAATTGTATTACGCACACACTCCGGCGCACACACATGCACACTTGCGTCTATGCACCATTTGTTAACATCTCAGCCATACGTAGAGAATATGAATGTTATTTGGGTATAGCCGGAGGCAACAACTTGTAAAATTTCTATATTTCAAATGTGTAGGCCTGCAAATACCACAAAATTAAATATTTAATATTTTCAGTGCAAAGCAAAGATGACTGAGTTGTTTAAGGTTTTAGGGCTTTATTGTAGGATATGAATAGTGTGTTTATGTTTAATTACATGGCTTATGGCAGTTTTTTTTCTGTTTATTAACTTTCAGAGCAATAAGGGGTTTTGGAGATATATGGAATTAAACCACATGAAAACAAGTGAAGTGTGTGTGTGTGTGTGTGTGTGTGTGTGTGTGTGTGTGTGTGTGTGTGTGTGTGTGTGTGTGTGTGTGTCTGGGGTGGGGGTATGCAAAAAAGCAGTTTCTATGCATTTGTGTGTGTGTTTTTTGCCCACTACAGACATAAAACGCTTTGTAGGCTCTTGAACTCAACATTTTTCTGTAAACGAACAAAAAAAAGGGTCTTTTTTATGAGGGTCCAAGAATGAATAAACTTGTTTGCGCCAGTGCCGTATCACATTCATCATCCTGTAGTGTTATTATATTTACGTGTCCTTTGTGGCAGCATGTTTAACGTTGCAGCATGTGTAACTCCTTTTTTATTTAGACAGCACAAGTCCATGGGAAACAGTGTGTAGACTAAATCTATACAAGATGGAGACTTAACTCTTAAAAGCATCATTCAGTAAGTGACATAGGCAATGGGTGAGTCCTCCAATCTGTCAGGAGAGACAGATCCAGGGTTGTGGGTTCAACAGTGACAAAAAAAGAAAAAGAAAAGGTGTGACCGATGTGATCCTGAGTATAATCATGCCCCTTTTAAATTTTTAAGCAGATATAACTCCAGCCAAGAGATGACCCATGACAAACAGTGATCTTTTCAAGAATTTTGAGTCTGAAAGAAAGCAGATGATTGCATGTGACCGGAAATGATGTTGAGGGCTCAGTTACACAAATGATGACATACAGCACAATCCATCACAGCACTTGCCAGCAAAGATATGAGCAAATTCTGGGCGCTCGTGTAGCCTGTTCTGGGGCCCTGGACAGGATGTTTGGTTTTTTTTTTGTTGTTGTTGTTGTTCGTCTCAGCTGCCATGTGAATTACACACTATATCCTGTCTCTCATTGCAGTTTGCACTCATTCAGTCAAACAGTTTCACTCATCCTGATGGCAAACTGGACACTCTCACATTGTGTTACATACTGCAGGTTTTAGGTAAATAAAACTTTTATATAATAGCATTGTTTTTCCTACACACAGACTGATCTAAAAAATAGCAAAAACAATAATCTTCATAAATAATAAATGAATCCTTACATTATATCAATATTTGAAACAAAAAAAAGAAAACTAACTGGGTGAGTGGGTGAGAATAGAATAAAAAGAGATGAGGGGAGGATGTTTGTGTGTGGTGGGCTGGAGCAAAGGGGCGCTAAATGGGGAGCGGGCGAAAAACAAATTCACAATGCCAGCCCAACATCCAAAAGTGTGAAAATCTCTATAAACCCATCAGCTCCAATAACAGGCAGGCCTGAATAGATGAGAAACAGAGGAGGCGGAGTGAGAGGCAGAGCAGAGGCATAGAATGAACTGGCCTCCCCCCATTCACTTTTAAATTTCCTCCTCCACAGTCCCCTGCACACTGTTAATTACTGGCCAGGCATTCCCCTGCCACCATTTCACACATAACAAGCGCCCCATCCAGACCCACCGCTGGAATATGCCTGCAGTCTGAGGATCAAGACCAATTATGGCCCTGAGCTGGACCTATTTTTGTTTAGCCCAAGGGGGACACAGAGGGTGTCAAACACGGATAGGAGGGGGCAGAGGTTGTGGAAGTGTTATTTTTTCCCACAACATAAATGTGTCTATTTCTGTGTTGCCTGCTGATTTTACTGCAAACTGTAAAACAACAACCCACACAAAAAAGGGGGAAATCGACAGGAGGACATAAACATAAAACATAAAATCCAAGAAAATTTCTGCCTCAAAGCGGATAATGTGGATGGGTTTTTTTTTTAAACAGCAAGCCATGTGACATCCATGACAGGAATAGGCTGCATATGCTTGAGAAATAAAATAAAACTTATTTAGTTTCAAAGCTTGATGAGAAACGCCACTATACATTTAAACTACACATAATGAACATTACTCTTTTTTTTATATATATTTCAATGTCACTTTCTAAAGTTACCTTTTGGTACTTTTAAAAAATCTGAGCCATGCCGCATGAAGTTGTGTCATATTCACTCTCGCACAAATTAAAGCAATGCATCAACTTTTATCTGCATCACTGAGCTGCAAACTCTGATCCAGACAAGAACTCTTGATGAACTCTGCATTGTTCAGACATTTTAGACTCAGATTACGTTCATTTTTCAAATTAAATACCATTCGGGAAGTTTGCTATGAGGAAAAAATGATTTGATAAGTAACCAAAAACCCAAGAATTTGAAGTTCAGGCCTCAATCAGATGTGGCTGTGTCTCTGTTTCTTTTAGATAATAAAAAAAATAGGCTTTTATATAAAAGAAACGCTGTTATCACATAAACTGTCATCTATATCATCATTTCACCCTCAGGCAGCTCTTAGAAAGTATCTTTTTACTTTATATACGTTGTTTTTGGAAGAAGTCACTTAGAAAATGAGCTATGCTAACTCAGGGCCAGTGTCTATAAATATTCAGTATGCTAATGGTCAGTTAAAAGGTGTTTTTAGTGACTCAGGTGGAAAGAAAGAACTGGTTGGGGGGAGGAGACAAAAACAAGCTTTAATAAAAATGATGATTTCATAATAAAGACAGGAAGCAGTGCACACACACACACACACACACACACACACACACACACACACACACACACACACACACACACACACACACACACACACACACACACACACACACACACACAAACAATCTGATAGTCACACACAATATTGGGATGAATGCACACATTTACACAAACATACACGTTAGAGCAGCCTTTAGAAGTCATTAGTTTTCTATATAAGCAGCCCTTCTGATGAAAGCTCATAAAGGCAGCTATGTAAATAAAACAAATGAAAAGCCCATTCTCAGAGGGGGGGTGGGGGGGTGGGGGGAGTCAGGGGTTTATTGTTTGTTAAAAGCTGCTCCATTTACTCTCACCACTGGGGAAGTGCACGGTGCCACCATGGAGGTAATAGAGAGAGAGAGAGAGAGAGAGAGAGAGAGAGAGAGAGAGAGAGAGAGAGAGAGAGAGAGAGAGAGAGAGAGAGAGAGAGAGAGAGAGAGAGAGAGAGAGAGACAGAGAGAGAGACAGAGAGAGAGACAGAGAGAGACAGAGAGACAGAGAGAGACAGAGAGAGAAGGAATACATAGGTGGGGATAATATATAATTGTTATGTTTCAAATTGGTTTTTCAGATGAACTGGGAATAGAAAGGTCTAGGTTTTAAGAGGACAAAATTATCTTACTCATTATAACTTATTCCTTATTAAACACACAATGGTGAAAGCAAGTCTAATATTTGATTCTCTCATTAGTTTAGGTTTTCTGAACAATTCCTACCTGGCACAAAATAGAATTTAGAATTCTTAAGCAACATGTGCACTTTAGGTGTAACAAAATCTAATAAACGGTACACTCACCATTTATTATAATACGTGTTGTCGTATTAAGTGAGATATTTTTTGTCACAGTAAATACAATTGTTGTTATAGCTTATTATAATTAATCTACATGTGATTCCTACTATGTTCTGTTAGGATCATATGATGTGCTAATGTAACACCTTAGTCTGTGGGAACCGATGACGTTCCTTCGATATGTGTGCGGAAAAATCTACTAAAGATTACAAGTGAGATTACGGTTCCATTACAATATTCGGTATCAGCTAGAATTTCCACCTTCAACTCTGTCAGTCACACCTAAGAGACCAACCGCGTAGGACTTTATGACTTCATGTTAGTATAGGGGCCAATGCATGCTTTCAACTGAGAGCCAACTCATTTGAGAATCCAGGGACCCAGAGTGGTTAAAAAATCACTACGTCAAACTGTGTTTTGTAAACCAAATTTAAGAAAATAAACTATGGTCCTACGTGTAATGGAAGGGCGGGGGGGGGGGGGCAGGAAACATACCAGAAAAAGCTAAATTGTTGGGTAACCAGATCTCTTGAGGTAAGTGAAAAGAAAAGCCAATAATATGCTGACTCGATGTGATATGTGGATCCCAAGGTCTGCTGGGTGAAAAAAACAATTGCTGCAATCTGTGGCTAAGAGCAGACGGTGAGAAAAATGGGTTTCTGTACTTCCTGTGACACAACTGGGCTTCCCATGGTGTGGCATTTAGCATAAACAGATGAGCTAATCTGAGCAGTGGATAACGCACCTGCCTGGTTCCACTAAATAAATAAGCCCTCTACCCCGATCGGCTCCCGCCTCTGCCTCTCGCTTTACACTTCCATCCCTTCATCCCCTGCTGTGCCATGGCTCCCACACCCCGCATCAGTCGCGTAGATGGAAAGCGGGAACGAGGGAGAGTAAAAGTGGAAAAAATAGAAAAGGGCTCATATCATCGGTGGGGCAAAGGTGAGTCGCCTGGGGAGGCAACGGGAATGAAATTCTCCCAGTCCCATTTTACCAGCCATTCAAAGCACATTACTCTGGAGAAGGGAAAACTTATAAAGCCTCTGCACTTGAACACATTTCTGTGTGTTTACGGGAGACAGAGAAGGGCTCTGGCCATGCCTCAGTAATAGATTCCCAATTTAGGCTCCCTCTTCCCTTTTGTCTTTTTTTGTTTCTCCTTTATTCCCTTCTCACCTACTTCGACGGAGCCTCATTCCCTCTGTCCATTTCTCCTCTGCCTTTCCTCTTTTGCTGCCACAAAGCCATGAAATACGACTGGTCTGGGGAGAAATATCGGGAAAACTGTTTATTCATCTTGGCCTCTGCAAACTGTTTTGGGGGGGATAGCCAGTAGCGCTGATGATAACTGTCATCTCCATAACTTGATGGCAATCTATGATATCTGCTTTAGCCTTGCTGCTGGTAGAAATGCTGCCCAAGCACCCATATATGTGGAAATGATGTGGCACCGAACTGGAAACTGCAGAAAAGAGCCTAAAAATTAAGATTCTTTTCTCAAAGTAAAAAAGAAAATGGCCAGGCTTGTGTTGCAGTTCTTTGTTTGTTAATATATAGGACCCTCTTTTACCGTGATCACACTGTATGTGTTTTTGTTGTTGTTGTTTTCTTTTTTAATAAGCAGGATGTTAATAACTGTAGCATTCTTTAAGTACAATCTTTGAGGCTATAATAGTGTACCCATGTGGGACAATGCTGCCACAGCCGTTATTACAGAAATACCAATAGAAGGGCATCTTGCTTATAATGGTTGCTAAATTGGCCTAATCTGTGTGACTTAATGTGATCAAACACCTTGTGGCAATAGTAGACCCTCATTATGATGTCTCAACGATGTTCAGTGGAACCAGCAACGTGCAATGTATGGATAAAGAACATTCTTTTTTTTCAGTTTAATATACCTAGTTCGTGCCACGGTGGGCTCGGTACACGCATGTGGATTTATCTTTTATTGACACAGATAAGTTTGAGTAAGAGCGAATTCATTATAATATTATGATTCCATTACATGAAGCTGCTCACAGGCTATGATTAACCTATGCACCTCTCCTAGTTTAACAACTAAGCAGTTATTGGATATTATATCAACTGATTTAATTAGGTTACTATGTTACTGTTTTCTGTAATTCTATTGGCTGCTTGGGGATAAAAGCATAGCATTAAAGATTATTTTATGGCTATACATTACCCTTTGCGCTAATTTTCACATAACTGAGTTACAAGTGCAAGGACATTTTAGCGCCGACCCCTGCTTCTCCTCGGTCTCAATGCACGGCGGTCAGACCCATGCTGCTGTAGATCTAGAGAAAAATGTAGGAATACCCTCATTTTCATGTGAAGCGCTCATTTTTCTGTGTTGCAGGGAAAAGACGCTGGGTAATGCACTGCAACACCTCAGCAAAATGAAGAAATTAAGAACAGTTTGGCAGTGTGCGCCTACACTAATGTCAAAGCAATCACAACGTTGAAGAAGCGACATGGACAGAATAAGGAAACCCCGCATCTAAGCATCATGTCAGAAGTAGTTTAAGAGAAAGGAAAACGGACATCAGCGAATGACTGTGGAAACTGGGCGTTTAGACCGGACGGCAGGCTGCCCATCAGTGACAAGCCTCGGGCTGCTGTGGGAGAGGAGAAGTCGATAAGAGCTGGCAGGTGAGACCTGGCCTGGAGTCAGATCATACAGTCCCAGCTGGGTCTAACCCGTCAGCGGACAGCGGCACCTTGCAGGTGGCCTGACGCAAACGTAAATGTTACCTGCCACTGATGGACGCTGAATGGATCTGTTTTTATGTACATTATGAAGCACTAAGAAGAAGCATTGTTCTCAGCAAAGAAACTGAAGTTATGTGACCTAATTAAATAAATACAAATTCAGCTGTAATTCAGTTTTCTTGTGGTAATACAAGTTCTCCATGCTTTTACAGCAAAAGGCCCAATAAACGCTCCTTTTAATTTGAGAGGAGAAGGCACAAAAATGGCTCCTTTTTTCCTTGAGACCGTAAGGATGTATTTTAATCAACATCCTGTGCAAATGAAATGTCACGCCCTTTAATGTGAGAGCACTGTGGGAAATGTCGGAAGAAATGTCAAGTGGTTGCGGGGATGTGGAACCAGAGGGGCTGGTGTCATCTGTGGTACAGTCGAGCGAGGGGCTACTGGGCATCCCCAACCTTAAGACAGACGAGAGCAAAGCGAAATCAGCATTAACTTGGAAAGATTAAAAGTCAGGTCCTAACTGTAATTGCACATATTAGATGTGAGACAATCATTGTGGATTATTTATACTGAGCATCAAATCTGAAATATTAGCAAAAAAATAGCGAATCAACCTCTCATCCATTCATTTATTTCCAGAATTACACCACAAATGTATACTGTGAATAAAGTGCTGTTACCTTTTAAACCCTTTTCTGTATTTTAAAATCTCAGGAAGATCAAAATCTCTTTATTTAACAAAGAAATTCAAATTGAAATGTTGGTATGCAAGTGTATCCACAATGAGGCTCACCAAAAAGTCTCAAAATAAGGTGGCTTGGGGGAGGGGGGGGGGGGGGGGGGAAGACCACCTATACCGTAAGTTTTCTTTGAAAAAAGCAATCAGCTTTCTAAATAAAGGCTTTCATTAAACGATCAGAGCAGATTTAGCTAAGAGGCCTTTCTCTTCTGCTCTTCCCCAATCACTGGGCAACGGGTTGAAATTTGTTGGTTTTAAAGTAGAGAGGGATTATTTTCCCTTGCAGATATAATGGTCCACCTGTCAGAGGGAGTTAAAGATGATGCCCTATCACTGACAGGTACACTATCACCCTGCCCAAAATTCAATATTTCTTGGCGGAAAATTAAAGTATCGGGAAAATAAGGACATGGAGTGTGCTGCAGCGAGAGGCATATCTTGCTTTTACCTTAAATCTATGGCTGGAGTGAGTGTGTGTGTGTGTGTGTGAGAGAGAGAGAGAGAGACAGAGAGAGAGAGAGAGAGAGAGAGAGACAGAGAGACAGAGAGACAGAGAGAGAGAGAGATAGTGTCTGGTTGTACCTCTGCAGACAGATTGTGCAGTGTGTAACTGTGGAGTGCAATGGTGAAGGGACCTAGGCTCAGGCTCAAATGAACTGTGTGGCAGACTGGACTGTCAGCTGCAATTACCTGCCTTGCACTTCCAGGACCACAACGGTAATTTATCCCACCTCCCGTGCCTTCCTCCCCCTGCTCCCCTTCCAAATATCCCCAGCAAATGAAAACAGGCTTTGGCTATCTCTCTTTCAGTACGGGAGGCCTCATAATCGAAGTGTTGCGTCGCACATTTAAAGGGTATTTCCAGTAAGGAGATGGGCATTGACCCTCTGCTCTCAGACTTGGTGCCCTCTCTCCCTTCGCCTTTGGGCCACATTACAGGACAATTATTTCAGTCAGGCAGGGTTAGAAGGCTATGCTGAAATTCTGTTTATGGTTGTGACTGCAGATTAGTTTACATTATCTTGAGAAAAGAGTTGCAGTGTCTGCACTAATAAAATTTCTTAATTGTTTTTTAATAATAACTCCATAGATTACATAGAGGAATAGGTACTGTTTTTGTGTTTGCAATATATATATATA
>BJFM01000585.1:243305-263487 GCA_016586285.1 Arothron firmamentum | reverse complement strand
CCCCCCACACACACACACACACACACAGAGAAAAAGGCTGACAGCTGAATCACAGGGCCATGCTTTTCCTCCTTCCCTTCCTTTCTCTCCCAGCCTCTCCCTTTTGTCATTAAAGAAGGAAACACTTTTTCAGTTGGTTTGTTTGTTTACTGGTTCCCACCTCTCTTTGGGGAGTTAGGAACAAAAACAGAATTCATTCTCAGCTGGCCGCCTGCCTTGTCCCTGAACACACCCCAGCTCTCCTTCTCCTTCTCTTGCGCTCAGCATCCTCTCAGCATGGATGAGTAGATTACATATGCTTCCTTTCTGAATGAGTTCACTTGTAAATCATGGATTGATTTATTGTGTGTCTGTATGACTCTCAAGGATTTTTTTTTTTTTTTCTACACTGTTGGTCTGTCACAGTGGTGGTTTAGTTTGTCTCCTAGGGAGAGTTAAGTCAAAGCTAGATAAGCACCCAGAGGAAGAGCTAGAGCTGTTGGAAGTGCGTGCCTAGCGGGTTCATACAAGCATACACGTGCAATGATGCACATGATGAAAAGCCCTAATGAGCTGAACCAGGAATTCAACAAGTTTTTCAACTCACGATTCGACCACTCAAATGCTTGACTCACCATCCTCAGTTGCTCTTTACCCATATTTTGTTTTTTTTGTCAATACATGCAGAACACCAGGGTCGGGATGTAGTATGGTGACGTTGGCCAAACGCTAGGACAGTGTCCCTCCTGGTTCTAGGTCTATGATTCACTGTTGCGAAGTGAGTCTGTCGCAGTCTAGGACAGGACCCGGGTGTGCTCAGAGAATGGACCTCAGCCAAGGATAAAGTCAATGCAATTATATGGCAATTACTCTAATGATCTCAAATGAAAGCTGCTTTGGTGTTAAGGTGGGAACAAAAGAATCAATGCCCTCAATTGTTATACACAATGTTCTATTTTAAAAGTACACTCACAGCAAGAAGGATGGAAATGGGAGAAAAGATTGGGGGGAAAAAAAGTCAACTGAGCACGACGTGGTGACCTGATGTTAGATTTCCTACAGTATGGTGGGTTTGTTAATACAAAAAAAAGAGAACCCCCGAAAAGATTTGACAGTGTTTTGCAAAAAGCGCAGAAAGGTCTAGTAAGGAAGAAAGGGGTTGAGGGGTTATTGGAAGATGAATGGCCTCAAAGATAAATGTATGCAGGCCAAAGCGGGCCGACCCCCACTCTATACCGCCCTACTACCATGACATCAGAACAGAAGGGGAAAGCATCTCTTCTTTGTGGAAAAGCCTAATTTAATTTGTACCTTCCAACGAGGGGTAAATATATTTGAACTGTCTCACTGAGCCCGTGGTGGCCTGATCAGGTTCTCACGGGAAACTGCTCCAAGCAGGATATCAAGCTTGCTGCATCACAACTTCACTTTCCAAACTAATCTAATTTCTGGGCTCTTCTTTTCTTTCACTCCCCTCCCTTGCTCCATCTGTTCCTGTGCTCCTCTCCTCTCGCGAGGCTGTCACTCCCTGCTGTCCATGCTTCGTGTCATTCCGGCTCCCGGCGTTCCCTGGGGATGATCCCTGTGACCTTCTCCGTGTCTTACTGGAATTTGACGTCAAAGGTCTTGTTGCTAAGAATGGAGGTTTGTTTAGTAACAAATATGACCCTCTGCCTCTGCTTCTAGTGAATCTGGAGCCGACTCTCTTGCAGACTTTTAAACTTGCTTATTTAATTTTCCACACTTTTCCTTTCTCTCGCTCGCCCTCTATCTCTTCGTCCTTTGCATCACTGCATCTTCCTTTCTCTGGCTTCCTGCCCCCTGGTCTTGCCTCTCGTCTCTCCCTGGCTATCTCATGTATTATTTCAGTCTACAGGGGCTCAGGGTGGAAATGAAATATGGCCGCCAAGCCTCAACGGGCATGCTCATATTCTGTGTAATTACCTCAGGCTGAGGGCCGGGGCTCGGTTCAGTATCTATAAATCTGTGCCTCTCTCTGGCCCCAGCCGCCTTTTGAAACCCTATCCTGCCGACGCATCGTGGTGAGACTATGACCCATGACCTTTCACACCGCTAGGGCTGCTGGGAGTGACCTGTGACCCTATGTTGGGCTCTCTCAGAGTCTGTTCAGTCTGACCCCCCAGAGCCTCGTGACCTCTCCAGTCACAGCTGTGCCTGATCTGTCCTTAGGGGCCGGAAAGAAACGCGGGGAAATGTGGTTTTTGGGTGCAAGTGTGTTGCTGTGCATGTGTGTGCTTATGTATAGAGAAGGGAGATGTGTATGTGTGTGTGTGTGTGTGTGTGTGTGTGTGTGTGTGTGTGTGTGTGTGTGTGTGTGTGTGTGTTTGTGTCTGTATATCTTCACATATCTTGGTCTCTTGCCTCTGCAAGGACCCTCACAGGGAAGTGTATACTTAGAAATAGGTGGGTTACCAAAACAGTGTATCTCTTACAGCTAGACTGCCGCACGCAGACAGGGTCAGAAAATCTATCAATCAAGCATACAAAGGTCAATGTACCCCTAATGGCAGTGTGTCTGTAAAGGATGCTAATGTCATCTGTTAAAAACATAAAGTCATAGATGAATTATTGCAATGTATTGATCTTTGGGGTACATCCAATACACAATTATGGATAAAGCCCTAAATGTAAAGGTCTGATAGATTTGACATTTATTAAGACACATGCAAATGAGTCACTTTGAGTTTTTGTTTTTATTAGAGACGTTTTGATTCTGACCTGGGGTGGAAGCCGTATTTCCGTCTTCCTAAATGTCTTCCATTTCAACAGCTTTTTCTCTGTCATTGCAGTTTCTTATCATCTGTTACTCTTCAACTTGCTCTTAAAAAAATGAGGAAACTGGATAGTTTTTTTTTTTTTTGAGTTTTCTATCATTCCTAAGGCATTCTCCCTCCTTGTTTCCAGTGCCCTGACCAAAGGACAACCTTTCCCTCCTTTCCAGCCTTCCATTTCCGGCCGTCGCTCTCTCTCTCTCTGTGCTCCATCCCCTCTTCAGCATTGGCCTTCACAACCCCGTGTCCGACCAGAACGGGGCCTCTGTGACCTGCAGCTGTGTTTACTGTCAACACAGACTAGTGTGAGGACAGCTGGGAGAGTACAAGAAGGCCAGATACAAGTGAGGCATGAGTGCACATAAGGATGGGTGGCTCACACAACCGAAGCTCATGTGAAACACACACGTGCATAAAAGCAAAAATCTGCAGGAAATAATAAAAAAAAAAGGGTGGCAGGAGTTATCCTACACACACTCTGGGTGTATACTTCATGTGATATCATTGTGTCGTATATTACCTCTCCACCCTCAGACCAACCGTATACTCTTACAACCAAGCCTTAAAACTGAAACAGCCCACTGAAGTTTGATTAGCCAAAATCATCCTGGTACTTTTTTTTCTTTTTGAGGTCTTTAATACCCAGCCCTTTATGCTAACCCCAACACAAATCCAATGCTATCCACAAACTTAAAAGCATGTCTTCAACAGTCTTTTGGAGATTTGAGGAACAGCCAAAATGTCCTTAATTCCCACAAATGTCCTCATTTTGCTCGTAGAATAAGTATTTGGTACTCAATATGTAGCAAGTACAAGAAGACACACACACGCGCGCGCACACAATGTCATGTAAATTTATTCAAGTGACAGACCCTGGTTCACACACTCACTGTATCCTGTCCAGAATTTTCACACCATCACAAACACCCACACACGGACAACTTTATACCACTGGTTGACTATGTTTCCCTGGGATTCAAGCTTTCGTGGGAGTCTGAAAATCCCATCATAGTTGTGGTATGTCTTTCCCCATGAGCTCCATCATTCCCGGGAGAGAGGAAGCTCAATTAGATAGCATCACATAGGAAATTCCCCCCGTTTGTATCACGCCATGGTACTAATTGTAAATAACCTTTGGCAGGGTGATAGCAATCACATAAATAATGAAGAACTGAAAATATCAAAATGTATTCACAGTAATGCCACAGAGTATCAGCATCATCCTTGACAGCTTACTGAGTCACAGTGAGTGAATCCTGCATCCATGACTGAGATCCGGTAAAACGTATTGACAGTTCCTCATTGCTATTGACATAACCTATCAGGCCTTAAGGACACCATCCTTATGGAAAATTGACATCCTGCCTTCAGTCCCACTCATGATTCGGTTTAAATTCTAATGACACCCGCACACTTTCCCCTCGCTGTTCAACACAGACAATAATGTGATTTGGCAGCAGACAGCTAGCAGATAAGATAACATGTGAAATCATCACCTGTTAACTTGTTGCTTTTAATCACTTTTCCTGCCTCTTTCCATCTCTTTCTATAGGCTCCATGGGTTCCCATGGAAACATTGTGAGAAAAATGAAAACCATATTAAGAGCAAGTTATTTTTTTCCATCAATTTCTCTCTCTCTTCTTCTCTTGCTACCTTGTTCTTCTGCTCTGACTTGCTGTCTCTCACTCGCTCCCTCGTTTGCTGAAAGTCAAGCAGTGTGTGGAGCGATCAATATCATTAATCAACACAACTCAACAGCACTCAGCTCTGCGGGGAGAGATGAAGAGGCACGGGGGAATGTCAACATGCTGGCCTGGAGTAGTCTTAACCAATGATACATATCACACATCACACGGATGAGAGCAGGAACGAGGAAGAAGAGACAGAGAGGGAATGGAGAGACAGACAAGAAAGAGATAGATAACTGCGCAATGGAAGTCTGCTTTCGAGGTACAGGTGGAAGACAGTGAGCAAGAGAGTAGGGGAGAATGAGGTGCAGAGATAGAGAAGTTATTACTTGGTTGTCACCTATAGTCTAAAATCCCATATGACATCAGCAGTGAAGTGGTGATGGAGGTGGAACGTTCATTCATCTGACTCACTCTGAGGTATGAAGACCGTCAATATATATACAGTCACTATTACACCATCTACTGGAGCTGCTACTAGCTGTCCAAACACAAGCCCTTCCATCACTGTCCACCACACAGTATGCTATTAGCCAGAAATAGACAAATATATATTAACAATTGTGAGTCTCATATGGCCTGCGCTTCTTGTAATGGCCGAAAATGGATTTTTGCAGTGATCAAATACAAATCTATTGGGTATTGGGGTTATTTGCTCAGTACTGGCACGTAATTGGGAAGTGGGGAAGCACAGGGAGCTAAAAACTTAGACATCCAAAGGGCGACTCAATGCCAGCAATGAGTAAGCTACCAGTTATTTCAATGTTTGTTCTAGGCTGAAAAGTAGCATGCAGTACATGAGATGATGAGATCAGTGCTTACTTTATTTTAAATTATTATCAAAGCTGCTGACTGGGAGGGGGTGAAAGGGAAGTTTCTGGCCGCTCTCGTTCCCAGGAAATGTTAGCAAAGAAAGCATGCATAACCTTATCCGCCAAATGAAATTACAACTCACACCAGACAAACGTGAATCTAATCTTGTCGATAAACTTGTATGTGATATTTCTTCATGATAGATGTGACACAAACGTTGAATTAATCCGGCTCTGCATATACTCAGTTTTATACAAGAACATTTTCTCTAACTGTCTCTTTGCAAAACCTAACTGTCCCTTGTGCAGTTGGATGAGCACCCCCCCACCACCACCACCACCACCACCCACCAAACGCCCCCCAAACGTTCTATCTCTCTGAGTTTGGGAGCGATAACTCCTGCAGAGGTCCTGGGTGGGGGCTGAGTGGGAGGTTTGGTGTAGCACGTCAGCCATGCTGTTGGCAGCAGTACTTGCCCGCTCAACACTTTGAGGTAAAAATTAGAGTTTTTTCTCTCTCACTCTCTCTCTACTTCTTCAGTCACATGATGTTTCCAAGTCAAGAATGTGATTTACCTTCCCCCCATATTAATTCATTCTTTTCTCTATAGGTTTGTCAGTGTATGACACACATGCTGGAACATATTAATGTAATAACTTAGCAATGGCAAAACAAGCCACGCCTATGTTCACGTGAATGAATAGTTTATATTGCTGTTTCTTTGTAACTTTTCTGAGAACAAGGAGAAAATGTAATGTAATGTCAGCCCTGGTGTGTGAATCTTTGGCTTGTTAGGTTAAAGATGAGCGTTCACGTCTGTGGGACTGGTCTGTGAGGGAGCGCGCTGCACAGAAGCGGATCATAGCCTTGTTTGTTTATTTCCTTCAAGTGTGCAAGACAGAACGCTTCCCCCCTGCCATTAATATTCGGCATACAACGTGCACGCCGAGGCGAGGGAAAAGACAGAGAGCGGGAGAGTGAAAGAAAGAGAGGGAGATGGAGGTACGGAGGCGGACCTTCACTCTGTGAGGAGGCAGATTATTTAAAGACTGATTGAGACGCCAACGTCAGACGGATTGGGAGCGTGAAGGCAATCAGCGAGCAGATAAGGAGCTGTTACCTGAAGACGCAGTGCTGCGCTGGCTGGTCGGGTAGTCCTCCCTGCACGGTCTGATAACAGCCTACTTTTAATGACCAGTAAAAGCTGGCAGGAGACGGACACTAAACAGATCAACCTCTCCTCCCCTCCAGCTGTGCCTGGCTCTGCTCACTAGATACACTCACCCCTGTCCTCTCATTCCATCCATCCCTCCTGTAGCCTATCTCTCGATTCTACCATTCCATCAGCCACCGAACCCTGAAGCAAAGCTGAAAGCAATGTTGCTAATGCACGCCGCATCTGGGAGCCCTGACACATGTAAATATAATAACATCAGCGTGTGTGAGCACAGATATGCATGCTCAGGAAGAATGCATGTACAGTGAAACAATAATCAATAAACATAATGCATTCTGGGGCAGCAATTAGACAGGAAATTCAGAAAGGAGAAACAACAAGAACACACAGACTCGCACACTCAACACATACAATTATTCACACAAACGCATTGTCCTCAATCTCTTCACTTTAAAGGTAGGCACTTCTTGCGCTTGCGCCGTCTTGGAGGATTACAATTAACCAGGGATTCTCCTGCAGGGCATAAATGTGTTGCTTTCAGATACAGGGATCCATTTGACTCTAATGTAATTATTGTACAGAAGCTCTTGGTGCCCTCGCCAGCCACAGATTAAGGGCGCTCTCGCCCACCACTTGCTCTCACCTTTGGCTCCTCAGATGAAACCATGCAAAAGAGTCTCCTTCTTTCCCTCTCTCTATCTGTCTCACTCACTCCATCTCATTCCAATAACATAACCTTGCCTGCCGCCTCTGCCTTTGTCTATTTGCTCTAAGCCTCGGGGCCAAGTAAGCTGATAGGCTGTCAGGGGTCAGCTGGCTGTGAGTGATTGGCTTAATGTCCAAGGCCACAGCCTCTCGCCGGGAGCCAATGGGGAACAGCATTCTGGCCTGTACCCCCTTGCTGACCCCCGCAAACTCACAGCGATGGCGACACGCCTCTACAAACACAACCTCAGATTGGAGCGCTGGTAGCTGCCAACAGGGGTCCCCCCCACGCACACACACACATACACACAGGCAGATGTAAAATCAATTGTTCTCTGTCTTTCTACCTCATTTTGGTTCCATCACTCACACACACACACACACACACACACGCACACACACACACACACACACACACACACACACACACACACACACACACACACACACACACACACACACACACACACACACACACACACACACACACACATGCTATGAGATTATACACTTAGCTGCCAAGTGAGGATCCCTCACATCTCTTCCACCTTTTCACTTCCCCTTTCTCTACGTCTTTATCCCTCTCTTTCTTTCATTCCCTCTGTCTTATCCTCTCTCTGCCCATCGCCCCCTCATCCTAACTCTGTCTTTGTGAAACACTGTTCTCGCATCAAAGTGGCAGAGATATTAATCCCAGCAGAAGTATGTGCTCTGAGTGTAGGGATCAAGAACCAGGTCGAGGATAGGTGGAGGCAGAGAGATGAGGCGAGTGCATTGGGGGTGATTGGCAGACGGAGGAAAATGGATGGGGGATGTAAAGTAGCACATTTTGCAGCCCATGTCGGGAGCCCATGTGCAAAAATTATGGCTCACTAATCTCGAAGCACAATGCAGATCTCGCCACACAAGGCTCGCGCAATATAGCGTTTCTGCCATTAGCATAATTGTATACCATTCCATAACACGTTTTCAATGTATGATATTTGAAATAATGGATCCAAGTTTGAGGAAATGAACAGCCATTGATAGTATTGAAAAAAAAGCTTCCTTCTGATTTTACCATAAACCGACAGCTTTAAAACTCAAGCCACTGTTTACGTTTAAAGTTATTGTCACATTGTTCTACATTTACCTTGTGTTTGCAAGTGCAAGATACACAGCATGACAAAGCCGCATTATTTTCAACCGTTCATCATTAACTTGTCTTTGAATAACCCCCCCATGTTGCGTGGTAATGAGACACCGAGACAGACGGGTAATGCCAATGGCCCACACCTGTGCCAATGCAATCACACTTTGCTGTTAGCAAATGAATAGTGCGCTTGAAATGTGTGCAACGTTGCCATGCAGTCCATATGCTAGGAGTGGGTGTTTGTGTTAATGAGCATAGGAAGCACAAGTTCATCGAAAAGCAACACTTTAAATGCAGCACTGTGCTGTCTGGTGAAATCTGGTTTTAGCAGACCCATTTAAGGTACAGGTTTTGACAAACTGTGCACGACGGAGGACAAGACAATTTAAAATTCCCACCCGTCTGTAATTTGTGTATAAACAGACGTCGTTTAACATCGACATTCATTAAACTAAACAAGTAATACCACACTTAACCCAAGGGAAAACACATGGTTTGGCCAGTGTGTTGAGAAAGACATTACAGTGAGTGTCAGAATAATATCTGAACCTCCCACTTTCTTTTGTCGGGACTGACCTTGTGTAAACACCAGAGGAATGGGTAATGCTCCTCAGATGTGATCTAATTGCAGAGCTGTGCCGTAGCAGTGTGCAGGCCATCAGTGCATGTGTGTTCCCCGCTCACAAACTGGTTTAATGTGTACCAGTGACAAGATGGGGAGAGTTGAACACTACGGTTTTGGGAATCACAAATGTCTTTTTCCAAAATAAGATGAATAAATGGAACAAAAGAAGGAAATACTACAATATATTATTACTATTTTAGCTCAGCCAATATTAACATTTCTTCCTGACATGAGTAGAAGCAAGATAGCTGTGGTAGAATATAGATCTAAAAATACGGTATATGATCAGTTTTCATTGACACTGACACTTGTACTTCTACCTTTGTGAAGACTTTCATTGGCGGTGTGTATCACCCAGCCCCTTACTCTAACCCAAACCATCCCAAATAACTTCCTAACCCTAACCCTTATCCTAAACTAAACTCAATTCTAATCCCAACATTATAACCAAGTCTTAACCTTTAAAATAGTCCTTTGAAGTTGTGAGTAAAAAAGTGTCATCATTTTGCTAGTAGAATGAATGTTTTGGTAGTCAGCACAGAAGGAAACACACACACACACACACACACACACACACACACACACACACACACACACACACGCACACAAACACCTAGAGGCAATTTACAATGCTCAATTAGCCTAATGTGCATGGTTTTGGACAGTGACAGGAAACTGAAAACCCACACAGACATGGGAAAATGACAGACTGCACATAAAATGTCCCACCAGCCTGGGACTGGATCTGAATCCTTCCTGCTTCGAGGCAATAACTGCTTGTTATGCAATGGGTGTTGAAAATAATAATAACTCAGTGCAATTATGTCTCAAAGTGGTGGTGCTGTATCGCAAATGGCTAAATGCTATATGGTGGCAATATTTACTGGAACATGAAGTACCAGTTCACCCATACTGAACTATAGAATAAAAACTGCACATTCATAAGACTCAGTTAAGTTCATTTCAACTATATTTTTTCATTAATAACCTCTGTTACAATCAAGGCTGTCTCCAGTGGCTTTATGGAAAGCCACTGGAGCCCACAAAAACACCCACAAAAACAGGCAACAGTGGCAGGAAAAACTTCCTTTTAACAGGAAGATAACTTGAACAGGACAGCTGTAGATGATGTTAACAACATCCATCCATCCACCCGCCCATCCATCCATCCATCCATCATTCTATCCATCCATCCATCTTATCCCTTTTGAATGCATATGTAAATAGTTGAATTGTGTTTTTTACCCCCTGCTCATCCAGCAGCATGTATCTTCTCACACAAACACTAGCTCTTGGATATACCGTCATAAAGCAATTTCGTAACAGGCTTACACATTACATTGCTAGCGTTGGAAGCTAAAAACTAAACCAGGAAGCCAATAAAACAAAAATCTATGTAAGTTAAAAACAAAAAACAAAAGCAAAACAAACAAACAAACAAACAAAAAAAAAACAAGGTTCGAAAGTCATGTGCAATTACTGGATTAGTGTTATAGAGAGATATGCAGCAATGTGCTGTGTGTGTGGGTGAAAGAAAGGATATATGTTTTGTGTGTGTGTGTGTGTGTGTGTGGGTGTGTTTGTATATATATATATATATATATATATATATATATATATATATATATATATATATATATATATATATATAAATATATATTACACTGTTGCATTCTGGACTTGTTTATGTATTGATTGAGTTGTTGCTTTATATGATTTTGTGAACATAATGAGTGATAAGATGAGGCCATGGATAAGGAATTGATTTTTTTTTAATGAGGTTCATCGCTAATCTAAAATGAAACTCTAACACCAATAAAAGGAAGACAAAATAATATACACAAACAGTAATAATTTAATAATTACCGCTGCACATTACAACGACTTCAACTTGCCTAAACCATCATGGCAGCATCGGCGCTCATAAAAACAAAGATAGGTTGCTTTAACCTTTCTCAGGATATGAGGAACATCAGGACAACTCTGGGGTTCATGTCGGACTTTATGATGCGTCAGAAACAGAGAAGATGCTGTGGCCCGTGCACTCAAGTTTCTCATAATGCAGCGCTGTGCTGTAAATTTGCAGTAGGAAGAAAGTTATGGAGGCTCAAGGCTGAACGTCTAAGACATGGGAATACTTTCCCCAGCAAGAAACATGACACAACAGGAAACGGCTTTACAGATTTTTCTTCTGGGCTTGGGGGCCAATAAGTGTCACTTCGGTTTAGAACTTCAGCCTCTCAGCGCCCCCTGTCCGGTCAGTAATTTGTAGAAGGAAACCTCAGCATCGACACAGTTTTGTGATATGGATCAAGTCTTCCCAGACCTGGTCTGCTGCCTTGAACGTGTGCATCTGCCTTAAGAGTCATACCGTAGCTCTCTGAGAGGCACCACTGCAGGTTTGTGAGAGCTGCCCTGGGTTTTTGGGGCAAGAAAGTAATGGATAACTTTGTGGGGTCAAATGCCCCTCAACATTTTCTATCCCCTTTTACTGCTTTTGGCATTTACTAGCCTTTATGCAGAGCACATAATCTTTATTGGGATTTACACTGTGAATTGACCCGGACTGAATATCCACCCAGGGAAATAAAATACTGCTTATAATTTCTTTCTCTTACACTTGACAAAACTTGTGCCTGTTGTTTATGCAGTGAAACTCATACATTTATACAATAGAGAGCGAAAGACGATGTGTAAAGAAAAGAAATCATTTCTGAAATTCCAATTAATATTTCACTTTTGGCCTATTTCACATGGCCTGCTTGCTGCCTGTTTAATCATTTGTGTCACTCATGGACGGAGTATTGTATGGTTTATAGTTAATGCTACAGTGGAAGTTGGCAGGTAATCACTGGGCAAATACTGTATGTAGCCATTCATGCTCACATCTACATGCAATTAGATGTAATCAATTAAACTAACCAGTATAGTTCAGATTATCCTGATAGGCTCCATGCAGACACAGGAAGCGCATGCACACTCTTCCCAACTTGCCATGTGCAAACTACATCACATACCATAATGCTGAGTGTGTATTTTTAGCCTGTTTGAGAAAGGCCAGCATCTCTTCCTTTTCTCTTCCGTATTTGTCATTCTGTTCACGTGTAAACATGTGAACAGGCATGTGAAAAAAAACAAAGTAAAGGCAAAACAAACAGTGGTGACGAGAAGCAGGCGGAAGCCCGTAAAGCTTGGTGACCGGGGTCAACTCTCAGATACACATCACTGAGAGGAGCTATAAAAGTTCAAGAGGAGGTGTCTCTGTCAATCCAGAGAAAATAAACTCGCCTGACTATACAAGGACATCAGTGGGGAACACGTGGAGGCCAAAGCCTGTGTAACAACAGGCAACAAGGACAAAATCTGCATCCATCATTCAAGCCCCTGATATGGCACATGCACAGGAACACAATTTGGACATATGTACAGTCACTCTTTCAACCACACGCACGCACGCACGCACGCACGCACTGTACTTACAAACTAAGGGGTTTCACAAGCATGAGGTTTCAAGATCTTTTCATGTGTCCCTTTGAGGTGAACCATTAGAAATGTTACCCAACCATTACATCTGCTGGGATTTACGAGTACTAGTAGCTGTAAATACACACATAATCATCCAAAAAAAAAAAAAAAAACCACACACAGGAAATCAACTTCAACTTCCTCACACAGTATAAATATCCAACTACCCAGGCTGTTCATCATCACTTATTGGTGTATGTACATGTTGGGGGTTTGCTGGAACATGATTGGTCGGCGCATTAATCAATCTGATAGTGATCAGTCCCATATAGAGGAGATTAATCATTAGCTCTGCCGGGGCAAATGCATGGCACGGTAGATAGTGATTATTGATGGGTTAATCCTAACTGCATGGCTTTGCATTCAGGCAACAGCCTGAGGGTCTATCATGGGTTTTTTTTTTTTCTTTTTTATTGCTTTCGTATTAAGGCATTAGGTATATGTTGGCAATATGCAGAGTGTAGCCAGAGGAGCAGCAGTGGGGAAATTAGCCCTATTATAGTTAATGCTCCATATTCACATTAATATATTAGTGCGATTACCTGGAACAGCCTTTTTAATCTGCACTATTCAATACAGTATGAGAACCATAACACACTTCCAGGCTTGATGTAACATAACAAAGTCGCCAACAAAATACTGCATTCATGTGAAATGTCTTTTCTCTCCCTGGTCTTCCTTTCCTTTCCTTCTCTCTCTCTCTCTCTCTCTCTCTCTCTCTCTGTCTCTCTCTCTCTCTCTCTCTCTCTGTCTGTCTCTCTCTCTCTCTCTCTCTCTCTCTCTCTCTTTCTCCCTTTGGATGTGATGTTTTGCAGAAGTGCTTTTAAAAGCCCCAGAGGGTAAATAGTGCTCTAAAAGTAAACAGAAATGAGCTGACCTTGCCAGAGTTTTTGGCTCTTGACAGCAGAACTGCTTTAAGACTTCAAGCAGCAAGGGTCACAACTATAAACAAATCCATTCCAATGCCAGCGATACATACACACTGCGAGAAAGCAAACAAGTTCCTGGCAAAGGAACATAATTAATTAGAACTCCACAGAGAGAATGAGAGAAGAAAATAGAGGTAGATACTGACAGTGGGGAAAAAAAGAATATAAGTGGAGGTGGTCTTCATATGGCCACGGAATATGACTGTTCACAGAAAACACGTGAAAAATTCCACACCAGTGTATTTAAAGCCGGATGTGAGTGACTTCACCTGGCATCTGTTTTTGTTTTAGTCCTGAGGTTAAAGTTCATGGATCTTTGGATTACCGTAGTGAGAGTTTTCACCCGGTGCAACGAGAAGCTTTATTAGGTCTGTGCGATGCGGAGCAGCTGAAGCCTCTAATAGCTCACTGCAAGTCTGAAAGCTTGTAATTATCCATTAAAACGCTTTTTAACCTCAATCTGCACATAAAATACACTTACAATATATAAAATGAAGTCAGAGCCCTTCCGAACTGAGTCGAAGAGGAGCAAATCAAGAGAAAGAAACCTTCGTTAGTCTCACAGAGGGGAAATTACAGTTTTTAGAACTCTGATTATATTACATATATGGACATAAAATAAACACATGCACATACAATAATCGAGGGAGAGGTGTCAGAGAGAGAGACAGCTGCCCTTGAGAGGGCTCTGAACATAATGTGGTTTGGTATCCTGCTCAATGGCACTTCAGCAGTGCTCTGATAATGTGGTCAAATGATCATGCTTGCAACATGGACGTGAGCCAGAATCTGTCTTGGAAGCGCAGAGTGTACTTTTGCAGCTCACCTGTTGGACAGGAGTTTTCCTACAGTGACATTTTCATGGAACAAACAGGGCACTTGCATATTGTTTTGATACCTCTACATCTGGCGAGGAAACGAACAAAAAAAAAAGTCATCTTATGCCTGTTGACAGATAAAATGTATCACTGGAGCAGCTCATTAACAAACGATGTGCACCATCCATAACCACAGATGCACATGCACAGAGCAGGGAGAATCCTAGTTTTCCAGACATGGACGGCCTGGTTTGGGGCAGTCAGTATAGTGGGGTATATATGTGTATGTGTGTGTGTGTGTGTGTGTGTGTGTGTGTGTGTGTGTGTGTGTGTGTGTGTGTGTGTGTGTGTGTGTGTGTGTGTGTATCCTCAGGGCGATGTTTGTCATGTCAGAGAATCTTGTTATATACCCCATGTTCCACAACCCAGTGATAAGTCATCGTTATAACTGGCCAACCTGGCAACCCAGTGATAAGGGAACCATGTTCAATCACTGTGCCTGCTAATATTTCAAATTCCATATTGTTTGCCTGCGGTTGAAGTTCCCAGTGTGAATCCATACACACGCGCCATACACAGACAGGTAAAGGACGGTTTATCTGTTTCTGATTCTTTAGGTTTCTGCCACACTCTCTCGCTCTTCCTGTCTGTTTGTCTGTCTGTCTGTCTGTCTTTCTCATGAGGGAGTGTGAGAATGTGTCTGTAACCGTGTTGGAAAGGAGGAGGTAATGTTAACACAGAGCAGTGCTGCTGTCATGCCAGCTAGACATAATGTCGTTTACCAAGGAGGATGAAGAAGGATTATTCACAAGAAAGAAGAAAAAAAACACCAAAACACTCACTTCAGTTCAACTTTCAAAACACAAGCACAAGCTCAAAAGTGAGTAATTTGTTTTTAATCTTAACCTGGACAGATCTGTGAGCTCTTCCTTATTGAATTTTTACTTAGCTCACCTGCTCTGCCATTTAGAGCCCTTTAAAATTTATTTATTCAGATTTTATTATGCAGTTGACTAAGCATAACTGCATGAGCATGTAAAAATTTTAGTTGCCCTTGCTTTTTAATTTTTCAAACCAGTATACTGTGTAAAAATGACCTGTTGAGGCGACCATGGCAATGACAGCCTCGTGATACTGAGACCCACAAGAAACTATAAGGCAAGAAAAGTTACCGATCCCAAAAATTTATCAAATAACTTGTGGAAATTTTCATAATATACCTGAAAAATGTGCATTTTTCAGATAAATTCCTTTGTAATCACAGGTATTGACGTCACACCATGTCTTTTTCTCGGAGAATAAGTAAGGATGTTTACAACAATGACGGTGTTTCACTTGTACCCTTCCCTTTTTCTTTTGGGTCCTGAGGCTCTGTTTCACAAAGAACCATGCTGTTCAGGTGGGTCCTAGAGGGTAGCAACAGGGGCCCCATTCAGCATCCTATCAATACAATGTCCTCTAAACTTCTTGTGAGCTCTCTTCCTCTGTCTCTCATTATAAAGAGGAGCTGATGGGCTCGGTGTGCAACGGCGATGGCTCCTGCGGCAATGTTTATACAGCTTTAAGAGAAGGCAGTTTAGCAGGTGCATGGTGCTGTAAGTACAACCGCAATCCACCGCTAAGAGGATTAAATGCTAGGATGATATCTTTCTAGTAAATAACATTTCTGTGGAAAGAAAATACAGCAATAATGGAGCTCTTCTCATTCCCATGGCTTCATCCTCTTTGCATTGCAGGACAAAAAGTAAGCAAGAGGGAGGAAGAGAATGAGTTTATATGGACTGAAAAAAGAGAAAATAAAAACAGGTGTTAAGCCTCTCCACACTGGCCTGTGTAATGGTGTTCTGTTTGGAGGGTGTGGAGCCAGGGGATAAATGCTATGGTGGTTGATATAGCATTTGCCTCCTTCTCCTCCATAATCCCAACAGCATTACCCAAAGAGTATGCATTATAAGCATCGGAAGCGTCTCAAACGTATACTGTACTAACTTCTCTCACAGAACCCCTTTCAGGGACAAGCTAAGCCCCTGCACTATATCGCTTTCCAAACTGGCAGGGATAGGATACTAGCTCAGTATACGGAGATGAATCATTGAGGGCTGAATTTCCATCAACTGAATGGGCCCTAGAATCACCACAGAACACTCCTACTCCTGCCTCCCTGTGTTGCAAGATTCGCTTATCCTTATTCCGGTCGTTTCTTTAAGTTGTGCTGCATTACGATCAGCTGGAACAGTGATCTCACACTTTTAGGTGGCCTTCAGAAGTCTCAGGGAAGTCAGTGGGAGCTTTTATTATCGACCAGGACACAGTCATCCATACGTTATCCATACCCAAACTTGTTTTTTTTTAATTATTATTTTCTGTTACCTGATTTCTCCAGGGCAGGACTGTGAGACTACCTGGTGGTCCTCTCAGTGCCCACTCATGGACTGAGAAGCACTGGATGTTTACACCTGCTTGGCCCCACTCAAAGCCTAGGGGTGGAGTTAGTGACCTCCCCACTCTCTTCTTCCCGCTCCTCCCTCTCTTAACAACAATCAACCCCATACAAGGCATCAATGGCTCTCCCAGCTGGAGTTTCCCTTTGGTTACTAAGTGTGGATAAGACGCTGCTGCATGTCTATGTGTGTGCATGTGCAAAACCAGTGTTGTGATGAGCACTGCTCAAAACACACTCCAAGACCCAAGTGGATGGGTGGGGCAGTGGACTCTTTTCCACCTCATATCACACAATGCAGCCAATTCTGCTGCCTGCTGAAGTGGAGAGAGAAGGAGGGTAAAGTCCTGGCCTTGAGTGGGTATGAACCCACACATATGTGACCTGGGGGGACAATAGATCCCCTCATAGGCAAAGCTCTTTACTAACCCTCCAACACGACTAAGTTAATCCTCTGAGTCGACAGTCTTACCATTTAAAGCACCAAGTTTGCTAATTGTGTATATAGAAAAAGACACGTTTCGAGGATCCGACCAGTAATGGAGTGACACTTCAGGACAATGTTACTTTTGTGATTTAAAACTGTAAAATTAACCCTTTGAAAAGTTGTCAAAAATGTTTTTTTTAATTTTTTTTAAATACAAGCTATTATTATTTTTAATTATCATGAATAAACAGACATGACTAAATTCTGATGTTTTTATTGTGAAATGCATAATTGCCTTAACTGTGACTGCTGTGTAAAGGCTTATGACTGATATTGTATTTAAAGAAACTATATTTATAAAGAAAATAATATCCATCCAGTTAATGTATTATTATTATTATTAACTCCTGCAAAAGAGGAGGTTATGTGACAGCCAGCATTTGTCATTCTGTCGGTCTGTTTGTTCTTTGTGAGCAAAATAACTCAAGTTATGCACAGATTTTAATGAAATTCTGGCTGAGCTGAGCTGCTAAACTTTCCACATTAACTCAAAGGTCACCAATAAATGTAAGATCATGCATCCCTGTTAACATTTAGCAATTATTCCACCTCATGGAGCTTATTCCTCATTTAAGATTAGCTTTGTTGTACACAAGAAAGTGCAGCCTTTTTTCCTCTTCTTAACCCTCCTGTCTTCCTCATCTTTACTTTCCAGATTGACACCATGCAGCTCTTTTATCCCAAAGGTTTCAAAGGTTCCCCTCTGTCTGAATACAAAACAGGACTGCCTCTTGAACTTTTGATGGTGGCTGAAAAGCAAAAAAAAAAAAAAAAAGAAAAAATCTGAATCACCATTCTATAAAGTCATCACAAGCAAAGTTCAGGTGTAGTTCACTTGAACTCCATCCATATTCAAAAGATATTCCTCCTATTTCTCCCCTCAAGCAAGCTATTCCTGTGTAGTTGTTTTTTGAGAGGCCAGAAAGCCAATTTCCAAAAGAAGTTACAAACACATGGTAGAGCCGTACAAGGTCCTTGCTTTCCAGGATTAAGGCATTGGATCTAGTTTTCCCTGGACAAGGAAGCCAAAATCCCGAAGGCTCTGCATCCAGAGTGAAATCAAATTAATCAGCACCCGGTCTCCTCTTGTAGTTAAATGCTGATCGAAGTGCAGGACATGAAAGTAACACTGGTGGACTTCATGGTTGGCATTTCCATTCATCAGAGCTCGTGTGAGTGAAAGGGAAAAGGCTACAAGGGAAGGACGGTGTTCAAGGGTCTCGGGATAAAGCATTGATTACCGTTTCCCACATACTTTATCAGCAGCACTGACACTCCACCGCTGCCACAGAAGGACACCCCATTGTCTTGGAGATTTAAAAAAAAAAAAACAAAAAACAACAACAACAGAGTTTTGGAGGTCCATATGCCACACTAATTGTTTATTGACTGTTCTCAGCAAGGAGGAGGATAATTAGGGCCATTAACTAGTGTAACTAAGCGGACACAAGTTGTCAATTCCAGATCCCACCAGGCTTGTTCTTTGTATTGTAACACACTATGGATGGAAACTGCTGCCTTTTCCATGGGAAAACAGCTGGAGAAAGCATAGAAGCACTTCTCTTTTTTGTTTTTATTATTCCTCCACCTCCTCTCTGCTTCCTTCTCCTCTTCATTCCATTTTTGTTTATTTTCCTCCTACAGAGTGGGTCATATACACCCCCTTGTCAGCCATCGCATAAACACATTCCCGTGTGAGGGAAATGATGAGGATATACGAGGCTGATTAACGCAACCTAAATATTAAAAGTTGATATGAGTCAGCTATGCAAATAAAAAGTACAAATGAAAGAAGAAGCAAACTTCTTCTTTACCATACTGAACATGCTGGCTGTTTAACAGTACATCAGTACAAATGTGATTCCTGAGAATTTGAAGCCTGGGATAAACACTTGTCAGATTTTTATGTTGTTTCTTGGAATCCGGGGACAAGCTGTTCTGATGCCTTGATAACCTGGAGTTATTTGGAGTTCAAGGCAGGCATAAAAAAAAAAAACAACAACATTGAATCAACAACATAAAATGCTGTGTATTATCAGCACCTTACTCCCACTTTCCTGCACTCTGGGTAATTCCATTTTTTAACATTCTATTGTTGGAATGAGAAGTAAGAGTTAAATAAATAACTTTCTCATATTTAGTCCAGATTTCTTAGTTGCTTTAACTTTATGTAATGACCCCAAAACAGTAAATGGATAACGTGGAGCTGTTGTGAATATTATTGTGAGTATTTGTAATACTGTTATTCTGTGTTTTGTCTTTATTTGTCCCATATTTATGTTAAGGCATGTTTAACGTAAGTTCACATGCTGTGGTCATGGAAAAAAAAACTAAAATTCATAAAAAATAGGTGTCATGAAATGTTGTAAGGATCCAGCATTGTGATATTATCATAATAGGGTCTTGTAATTGGGGTTGTAATTTGCGAAAACCCCAGTGAAATTCGAACTGAAGTAAGCCCCCGTGCCTTTGGCAAGTAGCTTGATGATAGATGGTCCTAATCAAACTGCAATATGGATAGCCATGGAGGAACATCACTTTTTCACCTCAGCTAATGTGTCTCACATTAGCAGTGGCAAGGACCTTCATTTCTAAAGATCGGGAAAAATAGCTGTAACAGCATACTTTTCTAATAAAACACAGAGGATGCGGGATTTTTACCAGTGGAATTTGTATTAAGCGGGTGTTGCGGAGGTGTTGAAAGCGTTGATGGGAGATGGAAGGACACTTGCGGGGGTTTGAAGCTCCTGAGCATTTAAGCAAAACCATCAGTTATTCCCAGATGTTATCAGGTCACTACAGCAGCTATGGGTGGACTCCCTGGGGACACACTAAAAACAGCTGAGGAAGGCATTAGGAATCAGAGTATGAACCACAGACAGAAGTAAAAAAAGCTACAGGGGATTTTCTCCTGCCTGTCAAGAATGAGACTAAATATGTGGGTGAGTGAGGCGAGTAACCACGAGTAGAGAACACTGGCCCGCTTGAAGGGGAAACAGACGATAAAATAAAATAGAAATAACTGATATCATAGAATCTGGAACTGTTGCAACACAACCTGGGGGGGGGGG
>BJFM01000585.1:221366-237363 GCA_016586285.1 Arothron firmamentum | reverse complement strand
CCCACACACACACACACACACACACACACACACACCTCTCCCTCCAACAAATTCATTTTGCCCTTGACAGAGCCCAGCCTGTGTTGTGACACTGGACACCCTGTGTGTAGCCACTTCTATGACACCGGGCGACAGGCATTTAATGCCTGCCTGTTCCCAACTGGAAGGAGCTTTAGATAGAGGGCCCAGTCTGGCAGGGAGGGAAAGAAAGAAGAATTGGGATAGCGGTGGAAAAAGGAGGGTAGGAGTGCAGTCAAGAGGTGTGCAAGGACGGCTCAGCCTTGTCACACTATTACAAGCGGCTGTGGCTATATCACTGTCTCGCTCCTGAAGGTGTTTTTCAGCTCTGGCTGATAAAAAGCCCCTGGGCAAGGTGCTTGGGTCAGGTCTTTAAACACAAGGGGAAATCCACTCTGCCTCCCCCTGGCTGGTGCCTCTCTCATTTCCCCACTCGTTGCCTTAATTTGCCGGCAAAGCCCGATCCTGTTGGTGTCAGCCCGCTTGGTGAATGGGCAAATGTCACGGAATCACATTTGTACGCTGAATCGTCAAGCACCTTGGATCGTACATGGCAGCTGCACAGCAAGATAATAGATTAATTTCATGACTGTCTGAGCTCTACAGGACAATATCGCTTTTTCTTACACTCATCCCCTTCTTGCTGGATACTCGTCTCAGACTGGTACATCCATTTACTGAACATAGTGTAAACACATATCCTGTCGACACACACAGAAAAAACACACCATCGTTGCACTCCGAAATTATACAGTGATTCTTTCCTCAACAGAGAGAACCAGGAACAGCCAACCAATTCCAGACAAGTATACAGTTAGAAAATCTGTATTTGGCAATTCTTTTTCCAACTTATTCCAACTTAAGCACAGTCCGTCACCGCCAGAGAGGACACAACAACTTACTCTGCAGAAGATACCATTAAAAGGACACAACTTTCTTTTTTCCTTTAGACCTATTGTCCACAGAACATATTTTAGTCCCCTCTTCTTTACATTATTATTAGCTAGCAGAAATTTATCAGAAAACAACTCCTCTTCCCTGGTGGGTGTGCATATAAAATATAAAGCGAGACAATTTGACATTTAGAAATATCTGTGATAAGAACATGGACATTTCTTGTTCATGTGATCTTGTGCAGATACTTATGTCTGTACATTTAAAATCAACATTGCCTGATCAGACTCATATGCACTTATTGTAATTGAAATTGAGTGTATTGTTTCATAGGCACACACATCTGTGTGTGTGTTTTGGTTTTTTTTTTTTTTTTTTTTTTTAGCCAGCCTCAATAAAGAACAGTGTGTCTGCAACACACACACTACAAAGCTGGGGCATTTTTGCCACTGCTAATCTTTTGGCCTCACTCCAAAACTTGCACTCCATCTGCACTTCAATGACATCTTTTCATGCTACTAAAAAAGAAATAAAATCTGAAAGGCTGCTTGTACTTCTCCCCTGACTGCATCACAAAGAACCGCAGGAACAATGGAGGCATTGGGTTGTTGCGAGCTCAATTGAGACGTACCGCTGAAATTCGCAGCATTATTATGAGGGCACGCCAGCCGTGGTCCCATCCTCTCTGATCCACATAGTTAACATTACTGATCTGCAGCATCCTGATACTAGTAGATGTCTGGAATTCCAGGCCACCTACGAGGAAATACTACACTCAACAGACATTAGCATCTGTGATGTAATTATGCTGTACACATGCAGGCACTCTGGACAGCTATTCCATTTATCTACAGGAATCCTGCAAGTGAGAACCAGACAGTCACAAGCAGCGCTAATTAGGTTAGGCATAATTAAGCATAAATTAAAGGAAAACAATGAGAGGAATCTCGGCACATTTAATAACATCAGATAAGTGAACAAAGATACACGTGACTGATCTCACTTCAAGCAGTCTGACTGTAATACCAATAAAATGTACTTCTAACTAAAGTAACAGTTAAATTCTCATCTGAATTTGTATTCCATGACAATAGAATATTTATTTCCCCCCCCCCCAGAAAATTTAAGATACAATACATGCTGGAACAGGAGGAAAAGAGTAAAACATCTTCAACAGAATCCTAAGCCTGTTCAGACACATGGATGGAGGTTGTCCAAGAAAGCCAGTCCAGTATTGGTCCTCTGGCAGGCTTGTCTGGTGGTGTTAGCCTGGCTGTGCTGAATGTTAACTAGCCACTAAACCGCCTGCCTCTGTACCCAAGAGGGCCTTCATCAGGGGCGCCCTGAAAGTGACACAGTCGGAATCAGGAAAAATGAGCAAGACAAAAGTCTATTCAGACTCAGGGCATCTAGAGACTATCCCATCCCCCATTTTTAGGTGAAGAAAGGACATATAAAGAAGAAAACAACATTGAAGGAGTAATGTAACAAATTCAGGAACAGACACAATATTTACTGGACTCCAGTGCAAGCTCTGGATAAAGTGACACTTGGAAGTCATGAGCGCTGTGTTTTTCTCTTTTTCCTTGAAAGTTTTTAATTTGCCGTAGCAAATAAAGAGGGCGCACATGTGCACATGTGTGATGGATGTTTTGTTGGGGGTTGGTGCATCATTCGTGTGAGGTTGCTTTGCGACGGGGTGTCCTGATAGGCTCCACACGCAGCATTGATCTTTGTCGCAACGTTCCCAAAGCAATTACCATGATTTTTCTACTGTAATTTAGTCCAATCTCACAGAGCTGAAAAGACCCATGAACATCCACAATTTAAGCAGGAAAAAACAAACTTGTACTTTTTCTGTACAGATATTATTTAACCACCCCCGCCACACACGCACGCACGCACGCACGCACGCACGCACACACGCACACACACACACAGCCCCCACCTGCACTGTTCAATTCCTTCTCAATAAACAAACTTAGCTCAACTGTGCCCCCCAAGTCACGGCCTTTGACATAACATAACCCCTGTTCCCTGGTAATGAATTTGTTCATGGTACAGTGCGAAAAATTGAAGTTGCTTTGACGGTATTAATTTAAACTCCAGTAAGAATCAACATGGCATTAGGAATTAGTACACAACTAGAAACTGATTACCTTCTTTTTTTGTGTGTCTCAGCAGCTGAGGTCAAACTCGCAAATTAGACACCAAAACGTCGACTTCCACTTTTGGACTCAGTTCTGGACCTCTCATCACCCGAAAATAGTGGAAAACTGTCTGAGTGTATGACAGTTATTGTTCCACTGCAGCCCATAAACCTGCTGGACTGGGATGTTTGCTAAAAGGGGGATGTGGGTCAAAGGTTGGTGAGCCCTGTCCTTTGGCCCCATCACACCAGATGGCACCTCAAGGTTTTCTCAGGCTGTCAAGTACCCCCTCTTTCTACTTGCCGACTTATTATTTCACACCGTAACCCAACTTGCGTTGTCACCCTATGCCTCCCACTTGCACCCATTTTCCCCATGATTACCCTTCGTCATACCAACAGGGAGTGTAGCTGAGCTCTGGCATTGTCACCCACTAATTACCACATTTTGAAGGATTTTTAGATTTTTAGGTTTTCCTTTTTTTAACCCCCACTTCATTTCCCTTCCTCTCCTCCATTTTGTTTTCGCAAATGACTTTTTATAATCCTCATTTAATCAATTTTCTGTGTCAAAGCAAATAAATAATCTTGCTTTATTTTGGAATAACCCATTCATACAGGAATGGATCGTAATTAATTTCCAGTAATTGCCCCACCGGGATTGGTGTCAATTTCACCCACTCCATGGAAATGTTGCATATTAGCTTAAACATGGGTCTTTCTCTGCCTTCATGATCTCTGAGAAACTGGTTTGGTAAAAGGCAAACTCACTTTGGGCTAGTAGGAGGACTGTTATTATGTGAGATCGAAGCTGTAAATTACATCTCATATATGACAAATTAAGTCTGCAAGTGTGTTTGATATTTATATACCTATATTTTAAAGACTGGCACCCAGTCTATGTTTTTGTATGTTATCAAATCTACTTGAGCATATAAGATGTAGTTAATACTTGAACTTAAGCCTAAGCCTGGGCTTATATCACGGCGGCTGGTAGCAATAATTCTTTGTACATAACTCTCCCCAAAATTCTTCTTTAGATGTAATACCCACACCCAGCTCTTTAACATCTCTAATTTGTCATTTCTAGGGGGCGGCCAGGAGAGCAGGCTCAATTGCCGTCTTTGGGCTAAGCTCCTTATGTTCACTTGTACATATGGGAGGATTTGTGTGAGTGAACTCAGTGGGTCCAGGTAAAGTAGTCCCACTCCACTATCTGCGTAAACAAAGAATATGAGGGAGCCGCTGCCTTGCATCCGCACCCTCCCAGAGTCTGCTGCTCTGGCTGTGTACTTTAAAACCCGAAGACAGCACATTAACATCTGACTCCTCAGCAGCCTGATTTAGCAGCCTTATCCAAGAGGTTCCCTGTGCTCCCACTGCCCCCATTCAGAAGACGAGTGTATTTTCCTGCAGTGTCAGGGCAAGGTGGCAGAATGTCAGCTGGTAAGTGTGTCACCCTGGCTGAGGTTGGGGCACAGTGGCACAACGGGAGTTTTCCTATTCGCCCTCCTCCCCTGCTTTCTATTTGACACACTCTCTTTTTCTATCACAACAACACAAATGAAACCAGGGCATGCCCCCAGTGAACGGCGGAATAGGCAGCTGCCACTAGTGGCCCTGCAGGGTCTGACTTATAAAGAAATTTGGGGAAATAGCAGTAACCCAAAAACAGCTCCAGTGAGTCACGCGCCTCCACCATTGCCCCGTTTCCCTGTGCGAGTTGAAGCGATGATAAGTGCAGTGTGGGAGGCCAGTGGTTATGGATCCCAACAAAGATAGACAGATCACTCCCTTGTGTCAGGATCTACGAGGAAACTGGGAATTGAACCATTGGCCAGTCCATGTTCTATTGTCTCTGTATGATGTCATACCATAACATCGTATTATGTGTCCTTTGGCAGCCTAAAACACGCTTAGCATAGAAAGGTTCCTTGACAAAAATAGTTCAAAGAAGTTCTGATGAAGTACCCAATTTGTTAAACAATGTAGAAAACAAGAACTTCAGTAAAACTTAATTGTCACTTCTAAACTAGCAGAAGCAACTTTCTAAATCCTTCTGTATTTTGTGGGAGGATTGTCTACATTGTTTGTGGCAATATTGTCTACAAAGACAACATTGCCACCTGTTCCTCTAATTTTTTACTAGTAAAAGAAAAAGTGGCAGATGTTGTTCAGTACCGCATTAGAAGGGCAAGGCAAAATGATGTTCAGCAAAAAAAACAATAATAATAATGGGGTGATTTAAGCAAAAAAAAAGCAATAAAGGGGGTGGTTTTAGAAAAAACAACATTCCAAGTATATAAAAAAAAAAGCCAGGCAATTTTTTTTTAATTAAGAACAATTTAGTTTTTCAACTGTATTCAAAATTTATTATATTATTAATATTGTGATATTTAACTGTACATATGCAGAAGGCCCGAGGTTAGCATTTATGTGATTTATTTATCCACCGGAATGCTAACTGCATGGAACTATAACACTTCAAATTCCCCCGTTGCATTTCAAATGTGGTGCTCTCTATCTTCTTTGTACACTTTGTAAATGGACACTGAAATCAATGTGGAGATAATCCATGCAAGATGTGTTGTTGTGGAAATCAATGTTCAAACATTTAAAGAGAAACACTCCGTCAGGATCTGAAGTTGAGAAATTAGGAGAGAGTTAAGAAAATCAATAGCTTTGCTAGGGAGTGGCTGCTACCTGCCAAAGAGAGTGACATAACCTCTGCGTCTTCTTCTGGCCGTCATTTCCTCGTCCTACATACCATTCTCTTACAAATGCAGTTATTTAGTTTGGCACAACAATTATTCTTTTGCTCAAATTATAAATGACTGTGAGGTTTTAGGGATCTCATCTTACATTGTTCCTTCTGAATGACCTCAGAAGAATCTTGGGAATGCTCCCGAAAAGTGTGAGACAAATAAATCCAGCGTGGCAGAAATTGAGATAAGGGGAGAGAACGATAGCACGAGCAGGGGTGGGAGATCTCTAAGCCATGTTAAAGCAGTGGGGTAGGGCACTGTCATGGCTGTGTGTCTGAGAGGGCTTCAGCCTTTGGCTCTCTATGCATTTTAACACGCCATAAATCACTCCCCTAGCCCAGCCCTGCATTACGTGAATGATATATTTTATTTACACTATAGAGGAAAACACACATGGTCCTTATTAATCATCTCCTACCTTTAATAATGAGTCAACTTCTACTCATTCATCAACACTTCCAAAGCCATGCCTGCAGAGAAATACAGAGGGAGAGAGAGGAAAAACAAACAGAGCTGGCTAACAAGTTAGCAGTTAAGAAAAAAGAAAAAAAAATGTATGTAAAGTGTTCCAAACTGCAATTGTCACTTTTTTTAAGTCTTTGGAAGCCAATACTGTAATGTGGAGCGAGGGGATTTTATCCTTGGGGATTTTAGCTATTTAGTTTGTCACTCTTAAAGAGCAAAATACCTAGACGACATGAGAACTTTTCTGCTCCCTGACATGTTTATACAAGCTCGCTTCAGCACCATTACTCATTCTCACTTGTCTCTCTTAGAAGTCTCCTCTAATGATCGAGCAGAAGCATAACCACAACCCTGTGACATGGGTGTCATAGAAATCTGCTACATTTGCCAATGTGGCTGCATTACTGTCAAAGCTCATCAAAAAGAGGCATTTAAAACCTCAACCTTCCTCCTCCCACTCATCCACCAGAAAAAGATTCGCATTAAACGACTGCCGATTTCCCGTCTTTGTGCTTAAAATAGATTTTGCGCTGCTATTAGAACTCAAGTCAAGTACTGTGAAGTATTTTAGTGTGATTCCTCTCGTTTGCAGTGATTTGGAAATCCGTCTTAAAAGCAGCCTCAGAAAGTTGCACTTAACTATGTAAAGAGTCTTTGGAACTATTCCAAAGTATACAAGAGAAGGCAAGAAAGCTGTTGAACACATCTTCACTGGTCCCTAGTGTGGGAAATATGAATCTGACATGTTAAATGGCAGCAGACAATTGTAACTAAATTCCTAAATGAGGAAACAAGGCTTTTCAGTGCATTTAGCTCAGGAATAACTTACTGCTACTCAATAATAATATAGCAACGGCACAGCTAGTGATTAGCTAAGGATTGTTTTAAAGTTTTTTAACAGTCTAACTCTCCTGTAAGTGCACCCTACAAAATGAATGTAGCCATTCATCCAAATATTTGTAGCCAATGCATCATTTGTTTTGCTTTATACGGTTTTATTACATCTACAGCTGCTACTCTAACAATGCAGAGCTATGATTATGTATAAATATAAGTAACAGATGGTTGAAAAGAAAGAAAGAAATGGTATATCACTGCAGTCTTCTCCTGACTCGCATCCTCTTAACGCTGGGACAGTTTTTCCTTTTGTGGATAATGAACCAAGAAAAGGTCATTAGAAAATGGCAATATCAATTTTTGGAAAATGCTAGAGCTATCATGGAGTGAATGAGAAACTAATAGAAATAAGATCTAACACTGGGCCACACTAATATGTGTGAAAGAGGTTAACTGTCGTGTTTAGTAACAAGAAAATGCTGCTCTTCCCATTAAAGGTGGCGGCCTCTTTTATTGTCTAGCTTTAGTGAAACGTCGCAGCTTGGCACTGGCTATATAGCGTCAATAAAAATAATTTTATGAAGTAGTATATAAGCAGCGGCAGGTTTAGTGATTAAAGTCATTTTCTCTGTAGCTTTGTGACCCCAAACACAAAATAACCAACCATCAGAAAACTGCAGTACATTTTCATGGCTGAAATAAAAGTTAAACGATGAGGTGTGGTTCTTTCTTCTTCTTCTTCTTGAAAAAAACAAACAAAAAAAAACACACACCTGCAGATAGCCCACTTGCTCCACAGGAAAACTTATCTTTTTGGACCAATCTCTTTCTCACCTCCTAGAGGTAAAATTCAATAACTCACCATTAACAAATTCTTGCTCTTCTCACCCCCCTTTTTTTGTTTTCCCGACATTTTCACTCCCTTTTCAAACCAGTGATATATCGAAACTTATGAGCCCGTAATCCTATTAATAAAGCTCTCTTGTCCGCGTTACATTTATTTTCCCCCTAATCTCCTCTTCCACTTTTCCTCCACTCATCTTCTTTTCCCCTCTCTCACACTCCATATCTCCCACTTTGTCCCTTGGCTGACCCCTGTGCACATTTTTCCCTATACAAGGGTGTGAAAAACGTAAATTATTACTACAACTCAAAGCTTTTCTGGATTTCACAGGTAAGGAGATGGTCGATGGGATGTTGGAGAGTCCAAGCATGCCATCTTCTCAGCATCCCACCGCTGCATTTAAACATGACAACTTTATTCTTCATACTTTGTTTTTAAGATTTTTGTATGTAAAACTTCATCTAACTGTAATTTTGCCCAGAATCCTTGTCACCCACGGGGCCCAGTAATCGTGCTGACCGTGAGGGGCGCAACGCTGCCGTTTTCTACAGGATGACCGATCCAGTATGCATGAGGCATTCTCATCCTCTGCCGTCAGACCGTCATCCTCTCGTCTGTAATAAATCCATCAGTTCCATGGCTCAATCCAGACGATTCAGTCCCAGACTAGGACACTCCCAACACAGCGCGATACGTTGATGTCAGCCTGTCCATTCCTCCCAGCTGACTGAGGACATCAATCTCAACACATCTTAGATATAGAATATCTTCAACCAGCTTTTCCAACATCAAATCAGTCTCATCTAACGAATGAAGTGATTAGGCATAGTAACTTGAGTTAACATTTAGCTTTGACGCTAAAGGGAAATGGAAAATTGAGTGCTTTTTAAAGCTTCTGAAGGATTAAACATCTCATAAAGCTATTGTATTCCTATTTGATTGAAATAGTTATCTCTCTGCTTTTTGGGGTTTTTTTTAATAATAAAAATACAATAAGGAGGAATAGTCCCAACTTGTGTAAACTAACTTTAACCGCAGTAACACGGGAACATTTATTTTCATATTTCAGAGACCTGAGGAAAAACATTAATTGGAGGAAACATTCCAAGTTGTTAAAATCTCCAGTGGAGCCAAGGTTGTAGATTTGTCAGCAGGCGTGCTGGACAATAAAACCAAAGAAATGATGGAGTAAGTGAAAGTTTAATGCGGCTCTTAGTTGGCTGCATAATGTGTCCTGACTGATAAAACATTTCCCAATAGTTCAGAAGGGTTTTTGTCGTGGCTGATGTAAAAGCCCTGGAGGCAGAGACCTGGGTCTGCCCTTTAAACTGGCGCCTCGCTCTTTCAATTTGGTCTTCACCACAAAGGGGGGAAAAAGAAACAGAGGGGACGAGGGGAGGTAGAGACCAAATAAGGAAATGTATTTTTAATCTAAGTTGCCACCATGAGTCAGGATCACAGGGCGAAATCAGAAAAATGGTTTAAATGAACTGCGCTCATAGAGGTTTCTATATGTGAGTGAACAAATGACTGTGTTAGATTTAATGATCTTAGTAAAGAAATAGAATGGAATAAAAATAGAATGGAATAGAAGTACTTTATTTATCATAGACATGGGAAATTAATTTGTTACAGCAGCGGTAAACAATAATTATACGTTAAGAAGTAGAGGTAGCAGACAAATGTTGTTACTGTTATACTGTTATTTAATATCAATATTTCAAAATCCATCGCTTTCATTAAAGGCACTGGTGTTTATCATGTTATATGTTCTGAAATAAAGTCTGTAAACCAAATGATGTTAATAATCTAAAATATATGTTTTTAAGAAACAAAATAAGATATCCATTAGTTATTCCTCAAATTACTAATTAAACATTTATTTTAGAAAATAAATACATTTGCTCTCATACAGTGTTACATTTATGCACAAAGCTAACAGGCAACATTCAATTGGAGCCACAAAGGCAGATAGATATGCTTTAAAATCTAACAGGCAATTTATATTTAAATTTCTACTGTCTCTGTTACACATGGATTTAAAAGAGCTTTTTATAATGCCTTCCTGCGGTCTCCATGTACCTCTTCATCTCTTCCAATTTCTATCACCTTTTTCTTAGCCTCCTCTCCCTCCTGCAAGGACTTTTATCCTCACCTTTTAGGGTGTACAATCAACTCTAGGCTTCTTCTATGGCAAGCACACAGAGGAAACTTGGACCCCAAACAAAGGCTGGCCATTAAAATATCTCCAGCAGAAAGCTCAGGGGTTCAAACTACTACCTTATTCTCTCTGCTTACACATTGAACAGATCAAACCACAGGTATAAATTTGAGATTTGCCTTCTTCTAAAAACCTGAGGACACCAGCGTGGAGGCTGAGGTGTCAGACAGATCTTTCCGACCTCTTTGTCAGCACTAACGAAAATGTAGCTTTTGACTTTTATGTATGTATGTGTATATAGATAGATAGATAGATAGATAGATAGATAGATAGATAGATAGATAGATAGATAGATAGATAGATAGATCTATATATATATATATATATATATATATAGACACACACACACACACACACACACACACACACACACACACAGAACCTAACACAACATCCGTGTTGGATTGCAGAGGAATCGAGAGTGAGAGGCAGAACTATAAAAGTCCAACTATACTGCATATAGAATTATACACCTTATGTGCATCATAAATGGAGGGTAATTCATCCATACAAGTAATAAACCATGAAATATAAATGGCATATATTCTATCTAACAATATACTCCAGGAGAAAGGAAGTAAATATGGCTGCTTGATTTACAGTAAAAACGACACTCATAAATTATTGAAAAGTAATGGGTTAAACATTGCACGGCGTGATGCACTGGAGCCGTAGAGCCCCATGCTTGTCATCTGAAGGATAATGGTAAGTGTGGCAGGGTGTTATGAACGTCTGACGCCTTGTGGACATTCTCCGCCACAGGCCCACGCTGCGCATTGTATCATCCCTATTCTTAATAAAAGGCCACGCTGCCTTTGGAGCATAAGGAAAGTTATGGAAAATATCTCTCACCCAAGGACACAGCACCAGATGTGCTAAGACTTATGGGAGCAATCATTGGTGGCCAAGGCCCTGGTGTAGGCCTTATTAAGTTAGGCTGCAACCCAGCACCTTCAACTTATTAAGCTGTCATGAGTTGCCATGATTAAAACCAAAGAAAGGTCAGTCGCAGACCTTCAGCACTGTGCAGACCCTGATATTTACTTTTAGGCCCCAGACCTAATGAAGACATTTTACTTGATACATGCAAGGAAGAACGAAAAGAAATGTCTTTTGTGGCCTCTCTTTTCCAAGTTCCCTTATTCATCCTAGATGGCTTGTAAAAATGTCCAGCGCCAGTATTTTCTCTTTCCCCATAACTCCATCCTTTCTCACGTCCTCCTCCCATTTCTATCCTCACAGACTCTTTGAAATTAATTTAATCCATGACAAAGAGGCAGATAAATAGGGAGAGATAGAGTGCAAAAGAAGAAGAGAATAAACGCAGAAACCCTGGGTAACTGTGCTGTTACTGTGCTATCCTGGTGTCTCTATTCAGCAGTTTTGCATAATATAAGCATGTGTGGGGATCAAAGGGACTAGGTTAATGGGAAAGGGGCTAGGGGATAATTACAGGGAGGGGACAGGTCGTGGAGTGGTAGGGCCAGGTGGAGCCAACCCTGCTAATATGCCCCCGTTACGCTGACAACGGGATTCCAATGTCTGCTGTCGGAGATTAAAAACGAAGGGATGGGAAAAAAAAAAAAACATTGCAAGTTTATTGAGACCTGTCACAGGCATTCCTCATGATACAGGCAATGGTGGCCACTTACAGATTTAGTCTCTTGTCATAGTTGATGATATCATCCAAAAGCGGGGAAATATTGGTGGAATGAACAACGGATGGACAGTCCAGTAGAGGGGGTAAGGTTCAGGGACTATAGCCATTTTCAGCTGACAAATCAATCATGGTGAAGCGAGGTAAGTTGGGATGGTGTTATGAGATGGGAACAGGAATGTGGGAATAATGTCAACTTCAAGAGGTGCCACTCAGGCACACCAATTCAAATTTTAGACCTTAGGGAGGGATTTGGAGTGTCATCTGTGTCATTCTCATTTCTTCAGCGTCTTGGCATCTAATGGTGACTTCTATACACATGGATACAACAGTGTTTTTCACCTGCTAGAGCAAACAAACTGTAGACTCTGTGCCAGTGACCAGACCATTGGTGCTAAAGCCTCATGAATTGATAATGTGATTTTGGCAACCGGTGAAATCAGCAGGATGCAGGATTAATGGTATAAATGGAGAAGTACATTTAAAAAGGATGAAAGGGCAGGAATAAAAGTGAATCTGTCAATTTGAAGGATGTCCTTTACTTCAGAGATCATCCAGTCTGAAAAACAAACTTTCCTGACTCGTGACTTTAATTCGCTAGAATCAGATTAAGTACCTTATTAATTCTTTATAGTAATTTAGAAAAGGTTGAGAGATGTGCTGCATGAAAGCATTAAGAGTGGATGTGGGGGGAAAAAAAACTTCTCAAGGATATTCTGGTAACGAGGAGATACTGACAGATCCACAGGTCTGAGATCAGCCTTTCCTACAGATGCAACCATGATGGCCATAATTACCTCAATGACAGACCTAGCCTCGCATCTCCTCCTGGGACCAACATCCCAATCTATTCCTACCATGACTGCTGGCAAAGTCTGTTAGAAACCTGTCCTCCTGTCCAAGCCGTCCCCCAACAACAGTTTTAGTCATCTATCAGTCAGTCTAAACTCATTATCATATGTCCTCTAAACCTGAGACATCAGTATGTGATGACTGTCTCAGTCGACCACAAGACTGCAGGCTAAATGAGAGCTGTCTGCATCAGAAAAACATGTTCCCACCTCTTGTCTCTCCAGTGCCCTCCATGGAATCCATGCCCTAAATAGTGATGTTTTACCTGGGGCTTCAACCATACTTCTTTCACCGGTGTACCAGTATCCCAAAAGGCAACAGAAAATGTTTAAAATACCTAAGTGAGGAGGAGGATAGCCGATGTTCATGCAGACTTTGCCAATGATGAAAACAGTTTCACCCCAGAGTAGTCATAGTGTGAATATGTGAACACGGTACGGACAGATAGAAACCCGTCAACTCCATTAACAGAGATTTCTTTAGAAAAAAAAAAGATAAATAAAAAAAGAAACCGTTTAGAGCCTACGGAATGCTGACTGTGCACTGATTTAACTCAAAGATTTCAGGCAGAAAAAGAATCGCAGCCTGTAGCCATCCCAATAGGAGCACTGAGTGAGTAATGCTGTGTTACAAAATCCCGTTGAAATGGCAGCTACGGTTGTCTTGAGCTCCCTTTTACCCTGCGTCGCGGAACCCTGTCTCCAAGGGTAAAAACCTGCTATCTATCTCGTTGATCAGTTACTCATTAGGCTGGATCCATCAACATTTTGAAAAGCTTGAACGCACTCTTTTTCTGTTAATAGTTCCCAGGATACACTCAACTGCGGTTGAAAGGCTCCAGTTACCTGAAACAAATTGCCTGCAGAAATCTGAACCTCTGCTAGCGCGCGAACGTAAAGAGTCACACATATGAGAGCTTCAAAACATTAAAGCTCACAATACTCCTGTGTTTTCAGTCGTTTTTGAATTGTCCGCCTTAAGAAAATAAAAAGAAATAAATAAAGAATAAAAAAAAAGGAACCTTGTAGTCTGTGTGTGCATTCACGTAGAGTTTCTGCTTTGGGCAAAACGTTGTGTTTTACCACACCCCTCCTGACATCCCCGCAGTATAAAGAGAGCTTTGACACAGCGGTTAGATCGAGTTTCACAGTGTGTTTGAGGGAATGTAATGTGCTGAAAAGATGTAACCAACGTGGCTTTCATTACAGTGGAATTACAGATTCACATTTTGTAGAGATAAGCACTGAGGGGGCGTTCGGAGCATAGCCTGCTGTGACATACTGAGTATTTATGTCGACTGATGATGTGGGACAAAGACAAAAGATTCAACAAGGGTAAAGGCGGCCTGGTGAATGACATATGGAGGAAATATTGACAGGAATAGGAATAGACTTTTCTTTTACATTGGAAACACAAAAGCATGGGGAAAAAACTGAATAGAGCAAATCCCATTTTAAAATCCTGAGGCAACAAAAGACACAAAGGACACACAGACCACCTTATTTGTGCCATACCAACATGGTATTTTTATTTTTTACTGCTACTCCCTTCCCCTTTGTCTCTCCTTCCCTGTCTTTGCTGGCCCTTTGGCCTGTTCCAAGCGAGGGCTTATTCAAAGCCATGAAGCCCAGGTTCAGTTTGGCTGCAAACTGCGCCCTACTGGGATAAGAAGATGGAGGGTTTCTGCCAAGACCACTGCTTACATCGACCCAGGGAGCCTGTACAGACAAAGACATCTCAATCAGTGAAACGTGCATTCAGAGCAACACGTAAGGATGTCTGAATCATTTTGAGGCAACGTGTGTGATAGAAGCTGTTCAAAAACCAGTGCAATTATTCACTGCTTTTCCAGGTAACAATGTGAAATAGCCCCATTTTTTGTGCTGATTCCTGACCATTTTAACTGCATGACCTTGATTCCTTGATTTTTTTTTTCTTTACAAGGAACTCAGAATGTTTCACCACCTATTCTCATGAATATTTCTTTTGTGAAGCGTTGAATTCAGCTCGTCATAGATTTGGTCCAAGCGTAATTTTCCAAGGTTGTTGCAAAAATCTTGGCAGATGTAACCCTCTGTTGGATAAAACTACACAGCAGAGAAAACAGATGAGAACAATAAAATACTGGAGATGACAATACAGTGCAGGCTGCAACTATTTAAACAACAATATACTTTTGTTAGTTCGATGTTCCAGCAAACCAGGGAGGGAATGAAGCAACACTAAAAGTCGAGTGTTGACTTTCAGTGTTAGTTTGAAGACATGCTTGTCTTCAGATACAGTAAGTGTGTGGGAGCGGTGGTCCTGCTGTCAAATTTGGATGATTTGAAGTTTTTTTTCAATTGTTTTTGGGGGGGCAAATCCAACATGACATGTATTCATCATCAATGGACAGTATGGCCTTTGTCCCTCGAACAAAGACGGTTGTATATTGCCTTCCGAATAAAAAAAAATCACAAAACTCTTGACAATATTAAAATATTGCGGAACTTCTGTAAAACCCCAGCAGGAAATAATCAGTCCATCTACATCTCATTCTGTTTGTCTACAAGCACTGATGTTGCTTCGAGGTATTGCTAGAAAATCATCTGCCAGGTCAGATCAGCTTTGATCTGGTCAAAACAGACTTATCACATGACAGCCAATCACCCGACTGGCCTTGTGCTGAGCGTTAGCAGGTGAGACCTGAGCGGCTGCTTGCATAATTCCCCAGATGGGTACGATGAGTTCACAGCAGCTTTAGCAGAAACCAAATTGTGAGGATTGCTGACATATAATCATTTCAAAGGGGTTGTACTGTGTGTGTGTGTGTGTGTGTGTGTGTGTGTGTGTGTGTGTGTGTGTGTGTGTGTGTGTGTGTGTGTGTGTGTGTGTGCGTGCGTGTGCGCGTGCGTGCATGCGTGTCAAACAGGAAAGCAAAGCGAGAAATACTCAATACTGTAATGCTGGTCTCTGAATTCTACTGTATGTTTCTCAATCTCTCTCTATCTCTCTTTCTCTCTCTCTTGCACACAAACACACACATGATGACTGATCTACTTTTAGATCACACACGTATAAACATGACAACATACACACAGAGGTGAGGAAGACAGAACGAGGTCAAGCACAAAGGCAATAAAATCCATGGTGTTTGACTGTTGATCCCATCCTGGGTTCATCACTTTAAACAGGCTGAAACAGCAGGAGAAGAGAGACTTTCCCAATTAGGATGAGTCATGTGTCTCCCGCACGCACGCGTACACATACACACACACACACACACACACACACACACACACACACACACACACAC
>BJFM01000585.1:133908-165866 GCA_016586285.1 Arothron firmamentum | reverse complement strand
AACGCAAGCTTTGGCTGTGGGGCAACGGCACAGCATAGTATTATGATGTCTCTAAATGGGGGAGCGTGTCTCGTGACACGGGTCCCTGTCCAAATATCGATTGTGCCTGTGGCTGCAACGCTAACAGCTGTGGAGAGCCACTGAACTTTAAAGCAAATAGTCCTTTTCCCCCACTCGGCTTCCTCTTGCACGCGATCAATAGAGGTCGGCCCAACTCAGCTAACACCTCTATCTGCAATAATGGCCTCCCTCCAATAGGTAGTGACCAGGAAAATACATCAGCAAATAAAGAAACTGCTTTTCATTATGACGTATTTGAAACTACCAGTTATTCTATGGAAAAATATTAACTATTAAAAAAAGAAGAAGAACGATGTTGAATCTGTTACAAACTTCTACATTTTGGATTGCTGCAGCAAAGAAATTACTGCAATTAAGGAGACTGAGAGAGCAGTCAAACCACTTCCACATATTTCTCCAACACTGTCCCATTTACTGTCGCGCCTAATAGGTGACGGTGGGAGGGCGTCGTATCTGTATTGACCGCAGCAATGCGAATGCCACCCACTCCATTACTCAGCTGTGCGGACAGAAGAGGAGACGATGGGCCTGAGAGGAGGAGAAGACCGAGGGGGTTCAGCTTGGCTGGGCAGAGCTCAAGTGTGAACAGCAAGAAACGCCCATCGCCCATTCTGGATCACCATGGAACCCAGAATTCACCTCTGCGGTGGTCAGCACAGCATAAAGTGTGTTGTGATCTACCCTCCTTATATACAACACATGTCATAATAATAAAGCTGATAAATTAGGGGAAAGATTTGTTTCATTTCACCGTGTGGAAATATTTGAATCCATGTTTTTCTGTTTCAGAGTATAACTGTAAAACAGGCAACTGGATAATGGCAGGGTTCAAAGCCATACACAAAAAGAATGCAGTTTTTCCAGCTGAAATCATCTGATCCCTTCCATGCCTGAATCAGCTTCAGCTGTAAGCCAAATCACTGAGGAGGAACACAGCTGGGGAAAGCAAATGAAAGGGGCAGAGCGAAGGAAAGACAGCGGAGAGACCGAAAGGGAACTTCGAGAAAAAGCAGCATGGTGCAAAGTGTTTCAAGATGGCTGATGTCAGGAGTCAGCGGAGGACGGATCCTGGCGTCGACCCTTACGGGGACGTGAAATCATGGCGGTGGCCAGTCAGAACATGGAACGTGAAGGAAGTCTAAAATGGTGACACTGGAGCATCAAAAAAAAAACAAAAAAAAAAACAACCAAAAAAACAACTCTTGGCTAGTAGATTTCTGCAGCAGAAAGCTACTGTTCGGGAAGTGCTGACTGCTGACTTGAGGAATTTCACCCCTTGCCAAGGATCAGAAGGCGATCCATGGTGACAAAAAGTCCCTCATTAAAGGCTCAGGAAGACTGTGACCAAGATTACAGTAAACTGGTTTTGTTGGCATTATATGCATTCAACCAAGCCTGCAAAGTTATTTCTGAACTTTGCAAACTTTGCAGAGCATCGCGCTGTATACACTGTCTTTATAGTTTCCGGAATGTCTTCACACGAGCACACACAAAGCTCCGAGGGAATCTGAGCTCGACTGAGCAATGTGTCACAGACAAAAATGAAGGGTGTATTTGAATTTCAAAAGAACAGCTCTCTAGGCTCAGCCTTCGCACTTCCCCTAATTGTGCATTAACTGCCCTAGCCTTTCCTAACGGTGGTGGGCTCCGAAGTCCATCGGCCCAATATCAACCCTAGCAGCCATAAGGCTCTCTGCTTTATTACTCTGTTGCTGGGAGCGACGGCGTGATGGTCTGGGGATGAGATGAAGGCCGGGGGTTCAGCATGGCTGGGCAGAGCTCAAGTGTGAAAGAGCGAAACGCCCCTTTGCCCATTCTGTGTCCGTAAGAGACCCCAAGTCTGGGTACCAGCCCTAATGCACATAGATTACAGCCACAAAAGAACCAGCAGTTATAAGTAACTCTTTAGCTTGTAGCCACTCCCTTCTCATGCATCAGAAGCGAATGAATTATTTACACCGAGACAACGCCGGCGGATTCCGCTTCGTATTCGGGTTTTTATTTTCAAGGCGAGCATTTTCTGAATGGCCGAGGCTGTCCCCATAAACGCTCCAACATGTGCATGTTTTAGAACTGACCTCTCCCCTCCTGTTTTTCTAGTAATCCCAAAGTTATTATGTCCAATTGCATTAATTGCCGCGAGGAGTGGCCGTGCAGCATCTGTAACAAGCTGCCATTGACAGCAGCGAACCGTGCGTGAGCCAAGACGTCAGAAACAAGTGGCACTGTCCCGCAGTTGAACTCCCAAACTGCATTTACACATGTCTCACCTTTCATCCCACGACCCCATTATTTCTCCTTCCATAGAAACATCACCAAACAGAGCATGTTTGATTGCCCCGGCCCTCCAATCTCTCCCCCTTCTCATAATGTTATCTTAAGAAATGTGGAAACGATTCAACCGCCATTCGATTTTGGCGGCCAAAATGACTACCAGATTGGCCGTCCTCCGTGTTGGTGTGCGTGTGCAAGCGTGAGAGAGGAGGGAAAGCGAGACAGAGTGTGTGAGGAGTTCCCCCCAGAGATTCCATTGAGAGATTCCAGAGGCTGTGTGATCCACTTCCTCTCATCATGGCAAATTGACCATGTGCACTTGACGGCCAGCTGAGTAATCTCCCGACACGTTGGGTTTAACACACCACTCCGCAATCGCAGCAAGAAAAATAACTTTGGGGAAGAGAAGTCATAAATAACCTGGCAGAGAGAGAAAGAGAGAGAGACAGCTTCACTTGCTACTTGCCCTCTGAACTCGCTTGAGAAAACAGTCAATAAGAAAAGCACCACACGAGTTTCACTCGAGTAATGTGGATGCAATCATTAGGAGAGCCATTACACGCCTGGAGTGTAATGCTAATCCTAAACTGTGAAAATGGTCAATACACAGACAGTTATTTTTAGTAATAAAGCAAAAATAGTAAATTTCAAGACTTTATGTTAATCTAAGAAACACTCAAATCACTATGTTATGGCTGCTGTTTTCAATAAGAAGTCATGATGAACTTGAATGAGGAGGGTAAAGGCCACTAAATAAAACTCTATGACACAGGTGGTGTTCAAGCATCAAGGAACAGATGGGTTGCAAACTCCAAAAAGTCAGTGGCACCGGTTCTCCTTCCACAGTGTTTCCTGGCAGTGTGAACAAAAAGTGCGTTGAAGCCGGTGAGACGCGGGTTGCATTCTTTAAAGGGGAGGTTTGCACTTGGATCGTGTACAGCTGACTACCCATCGCATGTCCACACTGAGCCAGCCTTCAGACTACGGTGGATGTGGCCCTTTGTTGAATTTGGAGTGCATGTGAATGTATGTGTGTGTGTGTGTGTGTGTGTGTGTGTGTGTGTGTGTGTGTGTGTGTGTGTGTGTGTGTGTGTGTGTGTGTGTGTGTGTGTGTGTGTGTGTGTGTGTGTGTTGAATTTGCAGGGTTTGGAGTGGGGAAAAAAAATGTAGTCATCAATTGCTGGCAGCAGACCCAGTGAGGAGATTACTGGACTGTAACCCAGCGGCAGATGTCTGATGAGTGTCTATTAACCTGCTTCCTACATCTCATAGGCCATGAGGCTGATGAATTTAGACCAGGAGACCTTGTCCCGCCCAACAGGAGGGGTCAGTAATCCCTCTCCGGGAAATACTTGCCAGAGACCTCATGACCTGATTGGCTGTGTCTGTACCTTTCCGGCAAAGCTAAAAAAACCAAAAAAATAAAAAAAATAAAAAAAACAGGGGGCTGCTATTAATGTGTGAACCTTCTTTCTTTGCTTTCCTCCCAAGGACTCTAAAGGGAAAAATATGGTGAACTTATTGGGTATATATAATTACAGTATTTAGCAAATCCTCTACCTGTCAGTTATTAAAAATGGTCGTTAAAAAAAAAAAAAAACAGAAAAAAACAAAACACCCAAACCTGCAAACATGCCAGTCACTGTAAATTGCATCAGATGCCTAACTACAGCTGCAAAGCATGGCCCGGGGTAATGTGGCTGGATCAAGGAGGCAGCGTGCAGGCACAGGGAGCGTGGAGAGCGCAAGGTCCGCACATCTGCTCCTGTATTAAAGGCATATGGGCCCGGGCGAACCATCCGCTGATGAGCACGCTTCGACTCCAAGCCCCGAGTCCAATCAGTGTTGATGGGGGTGATGTAATGGACTTGCATTGCCCCCCTCCCTTGTCCTCTCAAGTACAGTGCAAACATTCAGTCCTGCATAGTAGGCCAGACAAGATGCCAGAATCCCGTCAACACCTGCCTGTCAGATGCCGCTGGGATGGACGGACACATGCAGTGGGAGCGAGGGGATGAAGGGAGGGTTAGAATGGAGTTGGGTGGGGGTTTTGCAGAAAGGAATAAATAGGGCAGAAAGAGATAGAAGAATGAAATAGATGATTATTTTACAGTGTTGATATTATTACATTTGTTACACCTGGAACATTGTGTTTATATTATTCTATATTATACTATGTTGCACTGATAAATGTTTCTTTCCAACATTTATCACTTCAAGACAAGAAAAAGAAGAGTGAGGTACAGTGTGTGTGTGTGTGTGTGTGTGTGTGTGCGTGTGTGCATGTGTGTGTGTCTGTGTCTGTGTGTAGCTGTGTGGTAATCAAGAAAACACCTGCTGCTCTAACCTCCTTCTGTCAGGATATTAGGAGCTTGTGAAACATGTCCCTTCCACGTTTATCAGTGACACCACCATGCCTGGAACCGCACAATTGTGTTTTCAGCTGCCCCCACAAACGGCCATTCATCTTCGCGATGTAATGGAAGAGAAGTTGAAGGGGAAAGGAACAGGATCAAGGGATACTACGCTTTGGCGGTCAAGTATGGCGTCGAGGAAAGGGTGGCCTGACTCGGTTGAATGAGTGTCCTCTCAGGTTGGGGGCCTGCCTGGAGCTTAGCGTCTCAGAAGGATAAGGTGTTGTCACTCTGCGGTGACCCGGGAGCTTGTCACAGGAGCTGTAATGAGGTCAGATTACAGGCAAGTCCACAAACTGGCTGTAAAAGGATGGCCCGTGATCCCACAGTCGTTAAAGGAATGCTTTGTTAAAAGTGGATGGAATAGAGGGGGAGAAAAACGAGATGGAAAGAATGAGGAGGAGGGGATAATATAAGAGGTGTGTGGGGGAACTCAATAACACTTGATTCGATATGAAAAGCCTCTTGTTGCCACCCAGGAGAAGCCCAGCGAGGAAGGATGTGAAGGAAGCCAGCCGAGAGACTCCTACATCCAGGAAACAAGACATGCCTTGTTCCGGGTTTAAGGAGCAAACAGATTAAGATGAATTGATGCAAGCTTAGTGACTTTGGAGAATTGGAAAGGAAAAAGGAAAAAAATCACCCACAGATCAATAAGGCTTAAGAAGCAAGCAGCCAAAGAACGAATTTCCACTCACATTTTCAACGACAGCACTCAATGAAGGAATGAGACTGATGCCTTGTGTACCTCCATTTGGTTTGTTTGTATGTTAAAAATGTGGGTTTGTGAATAATCAGACATTTAAAAAGGATTCAGTATCATCAGCCATTTAGTAAAAACTGCAGCAAAAAGTTTTCAATCATTTGGTAATGCAGAGAGATCACTGCTTTAATACGGTTTTAATACAGGAGCAATATCATGGTGTTTCATATTTGATAGGTTCACGAGGATTTCATATTTCTTACTTGCATTTATTTTAGAATTTCCATTTCTAAGGTTTGAAAATCTGAGTGCCTGCACAAACTGTATACTAAAACACACTGGGGTTTTAAAATAAAGCATATGCATATCACACCAAAAGTCCCATTACTAGCAAGCTAACACAAATCCAGTGTCCCACGGAGCGCTGTGACAGATCCATGCCTAAGCCGGCCTGGCGGGGCCTGCGCCCTCGTGTTTGCAGAGATCAGAGAGAATCATCTGGGTTAACATGGTAATTATACAGCAAAGCCCTGCTATCTCGGGCTGGATCTGATACTGTTTTTCTCCTCTCTACCCAGAGATCTCAGGCCTCCAGTCAGGAATAGTGACAGATATCTTTTAGAGATAATCCCTCAAGAGGTGTTCCGCCACTGTCAACTTAATAAATATGAACGCACTGTGAGTGCTGGGACATGATTACACAAATTTAAGAAAAAAAATAAAGAAAATCAGAAGTTCGTCTAACTCTGCCTGTGATCCCATCGTCTGTGTTAGCACTCACAGGCCAGAATCAATGTTGACATTTCAGTCAGACGTCCAGAATTTTAAAAAAGTCAGTGCTAGATTCTCCTCCAAAATTGGCTAACTTACAGGGTAAATACAAACCACCGTAGTAAAAGACCATTCTGCACTCGAGCCATGGAGCCTATTTTCAGACCAATTTGAAATAAATACTACTTCCTCATTCATATTAATAATTCGTTTAACAGCTCAATGTTGATGAGAAATCAGAAATACTGTGTCTCACCTTTCAAGACGATTAATTTTTATCTCTTTTCAAAAAAAAAGTCATCATCATATTCAGAGTAAGATGAAAATGTTACAACAAACTGCCAAGAGGCTAAAACTAGATTTTTCCGCATTTGTGCCTCTTTTGTTAATTTTTTTTAACTTTATCTATAAAGTTATATATGCCCTGACCCCTTTGGAAAGTTATTGTGCAGAACATCTGTGCTGGGTGACCTCGCCATCATGGGAAATCGGCTGTGGGCCTGACTCAACATGATGACTGATTAACTTTTGAGAGGAACAGGTTCGCTGACCCCTCACTATTGTGACACATTTGCTGGAACAGCAAGAGAAACAGCTCGAAAATAATATTTACAGCAGCTGCTTCCATTATTACATGGAATGTGACACCACTGTAAAAAAAAAAAAAAAACTAAAATATTTAAAATGACTTGTTTTTGTTGCATATTTAATGTTTTCTTTGCTACTTATTTACTGTTAAAACATCCTGATGTTTAGTCATTTTTAATTAAAAATGAAGTATATAATATAATATCTACGCCTTCCTTTATGCACTTTTAGCCATCTGTATAACCTGAGCAGGAAAAGGTGCTTTTTATAGCTCTGACTCTTACATCCCTGTATGTTTGTTTCTGTTTTTCTGTATTTATTGCATTGTGCATTGTTTTTCTGACCGCAGGTGTGCCCTTTCACCCCAAAGTCATTAGCCTTTGCAGCCTGGATTTCTAAACTGCGCCATGCTGGTGCAAAACACGTGCAGAAAAAAAGAGTAAGACAGAAAGAAACAGAAAGCGGGAAGGGGAAGAAGGCTCCAGGGCCAATTACAGCCCAGAGAAAACAAAGGGCCATATTTCAATGATTCCTCCAGCTGTGCTGTTTATGAGCTGTGTGCTTAGTCTCTCTGTGACCTTCACCTCCACACTTGCCCTCTCTGAGGGAAAACAAGCTAAAATGCCCTGATGCTCAATCTTTCATTTCCCCCTTGTTCTTCCACGTTTTTTTCCCCTTCACTGGGTTGCAGAAAACACTGTTTATATGATTCAGAGTTTTGTTAATATATGTTATTTCATATTTTTTGCACCTTTAGAGTCACACCAACACCCCGTTGTGCCACGTATAAAATAACCTTAGATATGAAAGTACGAAAAAAAAAAATGGACTAATCTAAGGTTTAATAGCAGGCTGTGTGTCATATGTAACCTTTATAACTGTGTGTGTCAAAGCCCCCACCAACCAACGCCACACATACACACACACATGCTCCTATTACGGATTTCATAAGCCCAGTCTGGGTATCAGTCACTGCAGCCCTTTGACAGGTCTAACCTTCCCATGCGGCAGGATACACCATCTTTACTGCAGGTCCTATTGACCAAAGCAATAAGCCATTCTATATGGTGTATTAAAGTCATTTTCCACATGCTACCTCAGCACGATCCATTGTTCATGCAAGCTCTTGCTGACCATGAAAAGGTTTTTTCTTTTTTTTCTTTTTTTTTTAAGTGCTCCCAGATCAAATTGGACATTTTGCACTGTTTACATCCTTGGAATTCTCGACCATTTCAATCATTTCCCTTCTGGATTTTAAAGGTACATCGTGTCATTGCCACATTCTCGTAAGGTATTTTGGGAAAGATTAAACCATGCTGATGTCTAAACAACACAAAGAGCATGTTTCATTCTGGTTTCTCATGCATTCTCCAATTTCATTCCCATTAAATTTGCAAGTTAAAAAAAAAGGAGGGGGGGTCTTTTGTTGGCAAGCAGAGGCTGTGTAATATGTTGAGGCCATCTGCGTAGTCTAGTGGCTGCTCTGCGCTGCTCCCTGTGTCAGAAGTGGTGTTGGAACCGGTGTGCACCTCACCATGGCCTCTGCTGAAATCAGCTCCGGTCCGGGACCATGTGACAAATGATTCCAATCTAGGCTGAGCGCCCTTGACTTGACCCTGACCGTGGCAGACAATAAGGGCAAGCTCAGTCACTGGAAAAGATGTTCTGCGCTAATAAACCCAAGTGTGGGCCAGAGGTAGCAGGGAGCAGAGGCACTGCTGTGGGGGGCAGTGGGGGTGGGCAGGAGAGCGGGAGAGGGAGAGTTCAGGTGCTGACCTCTCAGGTGCAGATTGATAATGAGTCTCCCTGTTTGCTCTGTGAAAATGACCTCAGAGATGAAAGCATCCAGAACACAACAATGAGCCGTTCTCATCTCCTCTGAAACAGGATCATTCTTGGGGGTGGACATATGAATGCACTTTCTATTTTACTGCTTTTTAAAGGCCACTTAAGCCAAAATACAAACATGTAAAAGTATTTGGGCGAGATGCTACCACACAGCCACTGAAACCAAATACACCTCCTCTCAGACCCCACACATGCAAACAGCTGAATGCGCGTATAAAAGCAGAACTTTGCTTATACGCGCATGAATGGAAACACGGACACCTAAACACACAAACACACACACATACAACATCCCAAATCCTGCTTGTGCCTCCCCTCGTCTCCCTAATAAACCCTATAAAATGAGTGTGCTCTTGCCAAGCTCAGTGCCGTAAACATGCCACTCTAGAAAGGTTCTGGGCATCCTGCTAGTTATGCTAATGAAACCCCCCCACCCCCTTTTCCCTCTCTTATCCTGCTGGCACGGCCTCAGTCTTCCATGAAATACCACTCTATTGTCATCCCCTGCCCCTGTTTTGCTGGCATCAGACTAGATAATACACAGCAAAACGAAGATCCAAGAACCCCTGTAAAAAATAAATAAATTAAAAAAACATGGCAAAAGAATAATATGGTTATTATTTCTTTGAACTCAAAACCAGGCCATTGTTCTTCATTTTTGTGCCCCAATTTGTAGCAAAATATGATACAAAATATGATTATCTCAACAATGTGTATTGCACGGATGACTAATTACAACGATAAACAATGTTGCCATGGTAAGTGATAATAAACAGACACCAGGAGGTCAATGTATTGAACAAAACAACCTTGAAGTCTTTCTGTTGAGCTTTGAGTAGTCAACATTGTTCACAGCCAGGAAGTAGATGCCTCTTGTAGTGCCAGCTCTGGCAAAGAAGAAGGGTATCAGCGAGTTCTTTGTCATGGGGACTTTGAGGAACTTAGTGTTGAGAGGGGAAAGTGCTTGGTCTGACAGGAAACACTAAAGTCTGCTGAACTGTCAATGTGGCAGCCAGGATTATACCCTCCCTCCAAAACACAAACCCTCCCCGACACTGCATCCCAAATTGTGCTTATGTAAATCTACATAAAAGGCGAGGTGTGTACAAAAACACCACTGTGTGTCCAGACAGAAGGTCTTGCTTCTGTACGTGTCTTCATCAGAGTTGCTCAGTAAGCCAGGGCACAGGAGTATCTCAGAGATAATTACATAAGAATGTGCTGGAGGAGGAACAAAACCATGGTCAGTGGAGTTTGGCAAACACTGATTCTCTGCCTGCAGGGTGTTCTGTGGTCCCTGCAACGCCACCTCACACACTGAAGCCCTAACTAGGCCTCTCTGCGCCTTAAAGGAAAACAGGAAAACATAAGAACAGCTACAAATTCTGTTTTATAGTTCAACCTGCTGCGCCAGTTCCTCTCCTTCTGTCTAATTAATCATCCCAGCATCAGTACATCCATACATAATATGACAGAAATGTTTATGGCACATAAAAAAAAAACATTTTTACATTCACAAAGTATTTTAGCCATTTTGACACAATCAGACAGACTATTATTATTATTATTATTATTATTATTATTATTATTATTATTATTATTATTATTGATTTGTTATGGACAAGATTATAATGTGCAAAAAATGAGTAGTATGCAAAACTGATTCATGTGTCAAAACATTGTAGACTTCCATTTGCTATTATTATGTTGTCAAATTCCAGAAGACCTTCATTCGTACATAACGACTGCTCCCAACCATTAAATACACTCCCAGAGCCATTCACACAGCAGCAGAAGATTTAATGCTTTATTTAATAGCCTGTAGGAAACTAGAGAAAAGAGACCATCGATGTGCATTTTTGCCGGGCACATTTTCTTCTGATCCCACCCTTAAATGAAGGTTATTTCTGTTCCCTACCGAAGCCCCTGAATCAAATTACCAGGCGAACATAGCATGATGCATCCAACGTCGATGTTACCACTTCCTTATTTCACAGATGTTCAAAGTGATGGAAGGTGGATTCTCTACATATTTGACAAATACTCCTAATAATACCTCAGCAGAAGCCTTTGTACGTGTGGTGGAGAGGATGATTGTACTGCAAAACTGTTAGATGTGCATTTGTTGGAGAGGAGTACTTTGGTCTTGAGTTAGCATTTGTAAGGTCACAGGGATGCTGGTCTTCTCTGCCCTCTTAAGGTAATGAAAACAGGACACAAAAAAAAATCTGACCACTGCAAAACTGAGACTGCATCAAGGTAGGAAGATGAATAACCTTGTGCACTAGTGCCAGGAATTCTGGGTGTTATTGCCTTTTCCATTTGCCTTCTTTTTTTGTAATCACTGCAGTCTGCAGCTACAGAAAATAAATAAAACAGGTTGTCAGAAAATTAAATAGAAAGCGGAGCAAAGCTGTGCCTCCAGCAAATAACGGAACAAACAAGGCTGGGAAACCTTGCCCAGCTGCTTATTTCAGATTATATCAGTCTTTGCAATTTGACTAATTGGGAGAGGGTTTACTTTTCATAGTGAAATATTTGCACTTAAAAGTTTTTGGTTGTCCTTTAGAATTCAAAGACCATAAAGTCACTAAAGGAGCATGCAAAGGCTGGCGACAGTTGAATAGAGAAAAGAGTATCATGTAATCAGAATCACCTTTATTGTCATTGCACAGTGAGAGCAGTTATCGTGTTGGTTCATTCAACAAAACAAAGCCCAGAATATGAAGTGTTAGTACTGGACAAAGGGCGAGAGTGCACAACAGGACTCTGGAAGAGGCCAAGGAAAGACGCAGCACATATATACATGAGGGTAATGGGGAACAGGTGGAAAAAGATCAGGAATCAGGGAGGACAAACAGGCAGGTGACACATGAGGGAAGGGCAATAAAGTGGAAATCATGTGACAAAAGACAGAGCCTCACTGCGGTGTGACATCATTCATGTATAATGTCATCTGCTCTGTTTCAAGAAGAGTATATTTATATATCCCAATTTTATGTTTCTGCACATCTCTACATTTCAGAAACCAGGATAAGATCTCTCCCACCTGTGTGTGATCACAGTGAAGGATATACATCTTGTTCTGGCTTTGGAGGGATGTTAACAACTAAGTTGAGCTTAAGGACATCCTACTTTCTATACATATATTAAAGATAAAAGTTTGTTTTGACATAAATTAAGTGTAAATAAGTGACCTTCAGGATGACCCTGTCCCACCAGTCATGGCTGCATGTCACTCCCTGGGTTTAGGTCAGGGTCAGGGTTAGTTTGGGGGGTTAATACATTATGCTGATAAAAATCCTTGTGTGTGTACAAATCAGAACCCTGAATACTAATATTTATGTATACAGATGTTTATATGTGAATGCCAGATCCCATACATGATTGTGAAACCCTGATATAAAAATGTGCATTTTTTTTAATATAATGTTCTGGTTGTTAATAATATTAACACTACTAATAATAACCTCGGGTTATTTTAGGGTATAATTGGTGTCTTTTATTTACCTTCCAGTCCCCAGTGCCCTGCAGCAGGACTGGTCTTATATACAGAATACACTGATGGATACATTTATGACTCTGTACTCAAACTCAAACAGTCAGCATCTAAAACAAGTGCCCACTCTTTCAATTTCAGAGCTCTTGGATTTCAAGTTCAATAAACAATGCCTTGCACATCTTCTGTGCAGCACTTTCTCACAGATAAAGGACAAGTGAAGCAGTTTGTTATTGCTCAGAAGCCTCCTTTGGAGAGCAAAGCAAGCACATATGTGGAAGAGTAATGATATCCTTTAGGTCAATACTTTATACAATGATGGATTTTGGAAGGGCTATCTCTGCAGGGCACGTGTGAAACAATGGACGTCATAACTGCCCTCCGCTACTTATAAATCTTCCCACTCCCCCAATCAATCTCTGCAGCATCACAAACACTGGTTACATTCCCACGTTAAACGGGATATCATCTTTCACTGTGGCGCAAAAAGGTGGCTCTGGGACAGTGACGTCGCTTTTATAAGGGGCTGGCAGGGGTAACAGCAAACCGACCTCCTCTGGATGTGTTTAAGTCAATGACATCAGGATTGAGCAGAGAAAGTGGAGCAGGAAACTCATGTTAAGGAACCTTTTTTTTTTCCTGTGGTTGATTCAACTTTTTACTGTATGATTTAACTCAGATGAGGGAAATGCAGAGTTGCTGTTAATTGGAGTAAGACTTCTAAATCAGTTCCATGTTCCATGCACCAATCATAACTTGAGCCTGAAATGTTATTACATAAGTCCAATGACACAAGGGGAGACTGCAAACCATTTTAAAGATCTGTTGTGAAGTCATACTTTGGAGACTTTCATGACAGCAAGGAGAAGCAGACAGCATCCCTGCTATTTCCCCATTCTACTGTCATACTGTTGCAATTATACAAAATCTTTGGTTATCCCCTCAAAAGGGATGCAATTATGGCTGAAAATCAATTTCAGGGACATCAGAAAAAAAAAAAATGTAAAAAATCAGTGCCAACAGGGCCATGGGCCTGTGTGAGAGAAAGGGAGGGATTTTTTTTTTTTCCAGCAGCATTTTGGTTTTCCCTTTGCTGAGGGTAATCAGCCAGCAGCACCAGAGAGCTCGCTGTTAGTCAAAGCCAGATCATGATTCTTTTTAGAGCTGCTAGTGATGTGGAGCCAGGTAGTATCCAATTAGCGCTTGGTTGTAACTTAATGCAAAGTTCTGGCACTCTGCTCACAGAAAGCAACTTGATGTAAAAGAATTTCCACTCTTCTGCTGTCAAATTCATGAAGGGTTGCCGATTTGCTTTGCCTTTTCAAGGAGTTGAAACAAGACACGCCATCAATGCTGCAGTCTGTATGGTCATTTTCTGCTAAAACATATTGGCCTGATTACTGATAACACAGTGGGGACATCAGTGACGGCAGCTTGATGCTTATTGACAAATGTGCTACTTTAGAACCAAATTTGCTCTTTTTACAAATACAGTGATTTGTAATGGCATGTGTGCCAAAGCTCTGTAATGAATGCAAATCCAATGAAAAAAAAGTTAGTTATGATACACAAACATGGTGTACATTTTAGTAAACAAAACACGCTTTGTTATGTTAAACCAAGGTATGTTCCCTCATATTTAGCCATGAGTGCTCAGATGCTGGACTGCACTCAAAAAGAAAACACTTTAAGGAAGCATAAGAGAGAAATCCCAATTTATATGTTATTATTTATACCAGACAAATCTGGAAGATGACACACTGAATGATGCTGCTGTGACATTACAAATGAGTAATATCTTATTTGTCTGTGTTTCATGTGTTTTACCTACCTTACCTTTAATTTGAGTCCTATATTTTTCTTTCCTTTCCTTTTCAAAGGCGTAGACAGCTGTAGGGCCTGTCTCCACACACTGTGGTCTTTGGCAGAAGGAAGACAATTGAGTTTTGTAAAGCGGGCAAGGAATGAGACAAAAAGAGAATGAGGTGGCTTCCTCCTGTCTTCCTACCCATCAGGCCTCCATGGGCTGACTGCCCACTCTTTCATAACAGCATTAACAGAGACACGACAGACACAGAGTGGAAAATCCATTCCACCGTGTTTCCTCATCAGTGATGTCTTCTGTCTGACCTCCAGCCTTGTTTCTGTGGCTCCCATGAACATGGAAGAAAAATATGGGCCTACTTCTGAGGTTATGCCAAATTCAACAAGAGATGGGCCCGTGGACCATGAAATCATCCTTACACAGTTAAAGAGGAAGGACAAATTTGGATTGGCGACAGCCATTTTCATCCCTGGCAAATTTCATGACCTTTATTTTATGTTCTGTGCTCTAAAAATCAAGTAAAATGCTATCATAACAAGCAGTGGAAGAAATAGTGGACTATTATCCTCTATCATTCTTCTCTGGACATCCATCATCATTTACAAACCTACTCAGGCAACTCAGGAGCCATCACAGGACAAGACACCCCCCTGTAGTTGTGCAATCTTTCACTTTGCCCCCTTTGGTATTACCTTCTATGACATACTTCGTTCAGAACCATTATCAAAACACACACACACACACACACACACACACACACACACACACACACACACACACACTCACACACACACTTGACCTCTGAGGTTTAAGGAGTATTAAACACCAATTTGGGTTGGGGTGGGCAAAGCTGAGTTTGAAGCTTTAGTAGAGCCTTGAAGATTTTTGGAGAACAATATATCAGTCCCACAACAGCAGATGTGTGTGTGTGTGTGTGTGTGTGTGTGTGTGTGTGTGTGTGTGTGTGTGTGTGTGTGTGTGTGTGTGTGTGTGTGTGTGTGTGTACACCAATAGCAGAACATCACATTGTAGGAAATACAGTAGCAGCAGATGTCAAATCTTTAATTTCTTTCCAACTATATAACTTTAACTAATGGATCTTTAGGTTTAACACATCCATAACAACCGTGAAGTCATCTTTTTTGTACCTCTTCTTTCCATTGTTCATTATTTCTAGTCCAAGAGTAATTTAGGGTGTCTGGAATGAAGCCAGAAACACATAACACAAAGGATGCCAGTTCTAATCTTTTGTTGGGAATATGAAATGTTTTTCATTGTGGGCTATTGCTACATCTTATCTCGTATTTACATGGGCTTTCTCCTTTTTTTCATTAGAAATTTCATTTTGGTCACACATGGGTCTAGGCTGTAATTATGTTCAAAATAAAAGAGCAATGCAGGTGAAGAATATTAGCAAATGTTCTGAAGACAACCCTCGGAGAAATATCCGTTTTCTGCACAGAATCCTCAGTGTGTGTGTGTGTGTGTGTGTGTGTGTGTGTGTGTGTGTGTGTGTGTGTGTGTGTGTGTGTGTGTGTGTGTGTGTGTGTGTGTGTGTGTGTGTGTGTGTGCGTGTGTGTGTGCACGCGCACGCACGTGTGATGATCTGCTGTGGTTATCTGGTCGTTTCAGAGTCATGCCCTTTACTGTCCCTCTGTTATTTACCCACCAGACACACAGTTTGATAAATGTTTTGTCTGACCTTCTAAATTTGTTTTCCTTTTTCTTAACTGTGTTTTATTTCCCCTGGACAGACAGGACACCACTCTGTTTCTGTGCGTGCGTGCGTGCGTGCGTGCGTGCGTGCGTGCGTGCGTGCGTGCGTGCGTGTGTGTGTGTGTGTGTGCTTTCTTGTCTGTGAAGAATAAAACACAGTTGGGACTCCAGGGCGATACTATCAATTCTTTCCACATTGTTAATAATATCTATCAGGTCCTCGTGTCAATGATCCAAGCGTGGAATAGCTAACTGAACTACTATCAATGGCAAAGTTCTAACAGCCACTAACCATCCATCTACTGTGAGTATACTTCACCCCAGCAAGGGTTAAATCTGCCGCAGGCAAGCAGAGTCAACACTGGCCACAGCTTGTCTGGCCTACCCTGCCAGATCAATATCTGCAAATAATAAATTAGCTCCCCAGAGGGGTCACACTGCACCTTCAGCAACACTGCCCTAGAAAAGTCCACAATTGGTGTGTGCGCGACTCAATAAGCCAGGTGAATGGCTGTGCAGGGGCACATCTTTAGCACTCCATAATAGAAAATTAATGGTGCTCAAATCAGTGCTGAGGGCACCCTGAGGGTTATCTAATAGGCCTAGTTAGATCTGCCATCCCTCTCAGAGTCACCTGAAATATCACATGCAAACACAGGAAAGCCAGGAGATGAGAAAGCATATGAGGAAGAGATCAAGTCAAATCAGAAAGTAAGCAGAGAATAATGGTTACATTGTTAAAAATTGAGTCCGATTATTAAGTCACCAAAGCTGACTGCTGAATTGTGCCTCCACTTTGAAGGAGCCACCTTCATTGAGATTGAATTGTTAAAGAAGCATATAAAACAAATATTTTAGTTTATAATGTTTGGTGTGTTCAGGCTTAAAATTTGACAATGAGCCTTAAAAGCTCATTCGATCATTTATTCCAGCTGGTTTGTTTCTTTACTCTGCAAACTCAACGAGGATTCAATAAACATCCAGCATATCGATTGAGAGCCACCCAGCATGAATCCAACACCACACTCAACGAGATTTATTGCTGCTCTGCATAAATGCACACGCCTGTGCAAATTATTACACTTGCGTGCGTGCGCACGTGCACATGCACACACACACACACACACACACACACACACACACACACACACACACACACACACACACTTATAGAAAAAGCCAGAGTTTAACTTCCAGATGATTTTTCACCCATGTGTCCATTAGACATCCACAGCCGTCCAATCCGTTCGTTGACCCGTAATTTGCTTTCACTTCAATATTGGGGAGTGTTGGGCCACATGGGGAGGGGTTTTTCCCTCCTCATCTCTCCTCCTGTTCCTGTCATGTCTGGACTCCGGCAAACTGTCTTCTGTGATTGCTAGTGAACTTACCTACAATCAGCGCAAACATGGTCCATTTCAGATATGGTCAGATTAAAGACTTGGGCAAAAGTGTAGTACCAGCTGGAAAAGTAAAAGCCAAAAATTAAAAAAATATTTATTTCCCAGTAAGGTAAAGAAAGACAGTGAGTCTCTAGGCTACTTCTACTACTCCATCAGCCTGGCAAACCTCCGGAACGATGGGCACGGCGACAGTAGATCCTGTCAGTGAAGATGAAGACAGAACAACATGAACCACAGTGGGAACGAGAAAGAAACAACATAGTCCTTTATGGTGCTGTGCTGAGCAGATCTGATGTTTTAAAGTCCCTGTGTGTATGTCTGTCTGTGTTCATGCCAGTGCCACAGAGACAAAAAAAAGAAAAGAAACAGCCTATGAGGAGAAAAGAAAGCCTGGTTCCTCATCATGCGCTTGTTAGCTTGTCCAATCTATGGCAATCAGCACAGTCCCAGGGGTTGAAAGACACGGGATCCTGGGGAAAGGGAAGCCGAGGCTGAGGAAAAGATCAATACTGCACTGTGAAACAAGAAGTGTGGGCTATTTACTCTCCATTGATCTGATGATGCTGGAGAAACACCTCACTCTGCTATTAAATTGAGGGTCTAAGTCGACTGCACATGGCGTTTTTCTTCCTCTCTCTTGTTCCTTCTCACCTTTTTTTTCACTACAAGGTCAACAAAAAGCTAAAAACGTCCACAAATAAACAAAAAAATGATTGGCTGGGCCACAGAAGCTAATTAATCTGCTCTCAAATGTCAAGGGAATATGCACCAACCGACCATCTTAAGTTAGATTTTGCTTAGAGCGACAAGAGACCCAGGACAGGGGGACTACTAGAGGGCACAGTGATTAACACGGACAATGGGCATCCAGGAAAGAGGCTACTTTAATTTTAGAATTTCCACCAGCCACATATTAAACTAAAAAAACAAAAACTTTATGCTCATCTGGATACAAAGTAGGCCAAATCAGACCATTCTGCTAAAAACAACTGATTATTTGTCCTGTTCATAAGGCCTGCAGACGTGTTACATGCATTAAGTCTTGAAATCAGCAGACCCAGCTTGATCTAATAATGTAGTTAAACACAGACATGGCACACTTGAATGCATATACTGATATAGTGATAGAAGAGTAGCAAAACTCCCCTAAGGCAGATATCACCTTCACATAATGTGGTGACCTTTGACTCTAAGACTTAATTAGTTCAGCTGTCGGACAGAATGGATGTTTGTGGAAAGTTGGAAAGAGTATCTCAAAAGGTATAATGCTCACAATAATCTGGATTCGGACACGCGATAATATGAACAAGCTGATAAATCTGGCCTGCACAGAGATATGAAAAACATGGATGATGTATTGCGCTTGCACACAAATAAAAAGTAAAGTCAAATGAATACGAAGATACAGCAAGCTGCTGTCAGCAGTGTAATTTTTACCAACAGAGCCATGTTTCTATCACAATATTATCTAATTACCAAAACTGGCTGCAAAAATCAACATACATTAAGATAATGAAAGCTTTGGAAGATAACAACACCTTTGTTTGATTTCATAACATCAAAAAGATTCCTTCTAAATAGGTTTTCTACAATCCAAAATGTGCTTTGAGAGCAGCTGATGTCCTGATATTTCTAATGGTGTGAAACCTTTTCCTCCCATGTCTATCTCTGGCTCTCTTCTGCTCCTCAGAGGAGAAGCCTTATTGACTATGTGGCTGTATTACAACAAGCAGCCTCTAATGACTCCCTGAAGACCTCTCTAACTGCCCACCCTCCTTGGTCTCTCTGTCCTGCTCTCTCTGTGTCTCTTCTTTGCTGCCTGCTCTTCAGGCTCCAGTTCAGCAGCTAATTAACCCTCTCTAATAGCGTAGATTACATTAGCTTTGAGCGGCTCGCACCGTCCACCGGCCTCGCACTGCTGCACAATGAAGCTAGCCTTGCTTTACAAATCTCCCCCTTCACAAGAGCACAATTATGAATTCAAACAACTTCTTATCCACACTCACTCATCCAGGGACACAAGCTCTCCCCTGCCACCCACCTCCCAGGCCTTTATGAAGAAAGTAATGAGAGCAGAGACCACACAACATGTCCATCACGAGGGGTTGGGGGATATCGAGGGGGGACCTCCTATTGGGGAAATCAGTAAGGTCACTATAGGTGTTTCTGTGGGTGAGCCAACAGAAGCCCAGTGATAACCCTCCATCTTAACATTCCTATTCAGTGCAGAATGGAATCTTAATTACTGTCGGCGGATGGAGTGAGAGAGGAGAAAACCAGGACCAAATGAAGTTTTGTGTTATAAGTGCTCAAAAAGAGGGAAAAGAATGTATGAGTTAATCCAGCAGAAGCTGTTTTTGCCACACTGGTGTAATTGCCTGTGGAACTCAAAAGCAAAAGGACAGGCCTTATTCTTTCCAATAAAGTGACATATCGTGATTCCACTGATTGATTATAAAATGTAATCATTTTCAAAATCGCGCCACATATAAAAGACACCCTCCGGCTTCCGCTTCAGAAGCACTGGATTCCGCATTTAACTCTAAGAGGACAGGGTGTTTTTGATGCAATCGAGCTCGACTCTGTTAAAGCACCACTGATATGAAACTGTCCCATCGCACTGTCAGAGTGTTTAAGCCATTGGACTTAAACTTGGTCTCAGCAGAGACGTAAAACTTTTCAAGTTTGCTTTCTCTTCCTTCATCTTAGCGCTTTAAGATACCAAAGATTAGGTATTGATGTGAAGAAGAAATAAAGTATGGGAGAAGAATCTTTTAATCTGCCTCATCTGAATGTGAATTGGTACATTTGTAGTGAAAGTACATTCTCATTTTTCTTTGTCCGAATAAGTAATTTTCCGTATGTCTTTCTTCTGTAAGGCTTGCAATAGCAGCATTTTCTGCAGCAGCGAGCACTCTCCTTTCTATTTCAATAAGACAGCTCATTTGCTAGACCCCTAGCCCAAACTGCTGACTGTGTTTTTAATGCTCTGTGTGTGTGTGTGTGTGTGTGTGTGTGTGTGTGTGTGTGTGTGTGTGTGTGTGTGTGTGTGTGTGTGTGTGTGTGTGTGTGTGTGTGTGTGTGTGTGTAAAAGGGCCAGTGTGCCCATGCACAAGTCTGGGCTAGAAGAGAATGGGGGAGCTCTGCATGAAAGGGTAGGTAAAGTGCGAGAGAGAGAGAGAGAGAGAGAGAGAGAGAGAGAGAGAGAGAGAGAGAGAGAGAGAGAGAGAGAGAGAGAACACATTGTATCATTAAGGTACTCAGAGATCATTAGATATATAAGGACAGTGCTATGCAAGGTCAGAGCGGCTGTGTTTTTCTGGGGCTGCAGAGAAGCAGCAAAAGCAGCCTAATCAGCTGCTTTTCTCCCCGTATCGCTCTCTTCTTCTACTTCCATCTAGCTCTGGTGTGGATTAGAGCCCAGTTTATCCATGCCCCTGTATGTGTTTACCAACATTATCGAGGCTTATGAGCCAAGGACATGGTAACAGGCACCCAGAGGGCCCAAAAGATCTTTGAGCAATACATTGGCCTCATTATGGGGTAAACTTGTTGGCTCCATGTGTTGCTCCCAGGTTATACCAGGTGGCTTAAACAGGTGCAGCACAGGACTTCATTAAGGACATTCTTTAAGTGGAGTTTAGCAACTGGCAATCTGCCTCAACAGTTTGTGTGTGTGTGTGTGTGTGTGCGTGTGCATGCACGCGCATGTGTTGCTATTGTAGAGATAAATTTTGATGCTATCATTGAAACTCTGAGCCTATGAGTTAATTAACTAATAATTTAGGCCATGTGTAATGATTTAGCTTGCTCACAAAACTCTTATGACTTATTTTGTGTCTCCTCATATGATTCGCCATGACTCCTCATGCATTTATCTCATGTAACTGAATGTAATCTCCGTAGCTGCGTGAGCATGTGCTAGTGTGCTTTGCCTAAGCATAACAACTTCATATTAGGTCACTGTTGAAAACAGCTGACAGCTTGCTGAGTCATTATGCGCAGCAACAACTTCTGCTGAGATGTCAACAATAATGTGTCCATTATGTTCGTTAAACATCACCTGAAACAGCTGACGGTCCACACAAAGCTTGAACAACAGTGCATGGTGTACAGATCTGTTAGGAATCTGTTTCCTGTACAGGTCAGCTTGACCTCTTGAGTCCTACGTTATCTGGAGCTTCAGTGCTCCATGTCCTAACAGGCTCTGTTTAGGCTTTTGTTTCAGGCTCTGACAGTATAGAGCAAAACCTGACTGTAAGCTTTGGGATGCAGTGAGTCTCTCAGGAGTACAAAAGCAGGCTGTCGGCGGCCGGTGAGAGGAGAGTGCGCCATTCCAAGTTCGGAGAGGAGCCGCCGTCTCGGCCGAGCGTTTGGCGGCTCCTCTGGAGACAGAAGGCGGCCCGCCGGCGAACTCTGCTCTAGTTGACCAATCTTTTGAATTCAGATTCACCACTACGTTTTTGCCTTGTACCTTTTATTCTTCTGGTTCCATTTGGATGTATTTTTCTCCAATAAATTCTGGGCGACATTTTTGAGAAAAGACAACCTCTGGTACTCTGCGTCACTTTTTGACACGAACACGCAGGCAGGTGCCTTCTGAGTCCTTCCATCGAGATAAGACTTAAAAACCCTGCCAACACTATACAATATAGCAGACAAGCGATGTAAAGCTTTGTCATCTATAGGAGGATCACAGAGAGGATCCTCTCTATAAATTACAGGAAAGAAAAAGAAAAAAATCTACTTCTGGATCTCTGTTTCAAAGAGAGATGCAGATTTTTCGAATATCATATCGACTTTAACTGTAAGGCACAATTTATGCGTTTCTTCGTTGAAGTTTGTCAATTTCGACTCAGCGTGATGTTAATAACTTTGGCGCAGCAGTAAAACCCAGATAATTTCTAACAGTGAACAACTGTAAAACCCAAGAATGCACACATGCTCTCCTTATTACTGAGGTCCTCATAAGTCCAACAAAGGACAAAATGTGTTTGTTTTTTTGACTGACAGGGAGGCAATACTGTCGGTAATGTGGCTTATTCATCAAGATCATGATGGATAACATTAAATCCGACCCCGGGCTTTAAAGAGATGAATGTCCTTCTTGGCTTCTTACTCAGCACTTTGGCCTTTCCCCACTCAAACACTCTCATCCAGGCTAGGACGGAAATTAGCAAAGTCTGTCTGGGAAATGGCTTCAGCTAAAATCTATCAATCACGCATGTTGCGGGCCATCAAAGCTCATTCCAAATCCACCATCATATTATTACAAAGTAAATGTATGTATAAACAACTGGAAGAACAAGGGATATTTGTCTGCTTGTGCAGATAAGATGAAAAAATGAAGGAAAATTGTATGAGAAGAAAAAGAAATAGAGAAATAAAAGCAGGTCTCTCTCTTTATCACTGATGTCTCATTAGGCTAATGTTTTTTATAAGGCACTCCAAATGTCAAGCCATCAGTGGATTTAGTGTAAACTTAAATTCCATTACCTAGCAGGCATTAATTGCTAACTGAGCCCACGGATCGTTCCCCCAGGGGCCCTATGTTTCCTCTTTGTCATCTGGCTAACTATTCTGTCTAGACTAACTTAGAGCACCATAATCCACCATGGGGATCAATAAACTGCACATAATTCAGCCTCAATAATGAGCTTTCACTTCAACACAAGCACCAGGCCACTTCCCAAGGAATCAGCAGGGGCGTAAAATGATAATGTAATTATTAAAAGGACAGATAAAATGAGTAAGCACTTTCACGCAGAAAGGGAGGACTGGGCCCGGCCTCAATTAGCCACACTTAAAGCTATCATTGTTATTCAAGACAAAGCTAATCAAGGAGGAGATACAGGGGCATACATTTCAGCAGGTAATGGAACGACAGTCCCAGGCTCTGCAATTTCCTCGGGCTGCTAATGTTATAAAGGCTGCCCTGCAGCCATGCGTGAGTGGCCACTCTATAATGGAGTGCAATAGATGTGGTTTTATCCACCAGTTGAGACTCTCGTTCACACATGCAGGCTTTTCAAGAGGTATTCTGGGATTTTTCTTGCAAGTGGTCGCATGTGAATGGCAGTCAAACCTTTTTTTTTTTCTTTTTTTTTTAATTTTCCAAGCTGCCTCCTTCAGCTCCTAGAGACAGACACTGACGTGCTCCAGGGTTATACTGTGTAGGGGAACCCCGACCAGATGGACCAGATGCCTGAAATGCCCCAGCTCACTTCTTTGGATGTAGTGGGGAAATACCTCTACTCTGAGTTCATATTGGATGTCTGACCTTCTCAGTTGTGTGGAAAACTCCCATGTCCCTTCATGCACCCTTGAGAGGGCACAAAGCTGGTCCAATGGTCCACCTTTAAAACAAAACCACTTTGTTTCTTGTGATGTCCACTTTCTCTGATTTTGTGTGTGTGATCACATGACTGCTCAGGAGTAACAGGAATGTATGCTGTGTGTTTAAAAATACATTCAAACAGACAGCTCCTCTCAGATTTGCGTGTAAGATACAACATGTGGTGACCTGGGGCCTTCTCTGCTCACTACCATTTCTCCAGTTATCTGCATCCTTGAACCCCAGTGAAATCAAGAAATGCAGGTTTTGTTTTTTTTTTCTTTCTTTCTTTCCCCTACACACAAATGCTCCGTATTCTTCTGCTGGCTGCAGGAGGTCTGGGGCGGCGAAATCAGGCCTTTGCAGTGGGTTTGCTCCCACTGTTTATCTGCTGGTGACATTTGCTGCACGGCCCCAACCGCACCATAATTACCCCACTTATTCACTAAACAGGAATCATGCCTGGCAGGAGCCCCCTGCCACAAAGGTTGGACTACTTAAGGCTGCATTTCTATTTTGAGAGTTCAATAGCCACAGCATTATAAACGGACTGTATTTATTTGGACACCAGCATGGGTGCATTTTAGCATGGACTAATAGAAGACGGGGCACTAAACTAGCTCGCCTCAATAGCCCAAACAAAGAGTATCGTGGCTTATGACAATGATGAATTTACAACTGACTGCACATGCTTTTCTAGCACATGGCGCACCTTGGCACAATTCTAATGTCACAGTCCCATAGAGGACTGGCATTTAAAGTGGATTCTTCTGCCCCTGGAGCCTGTGAGCGAGGAGTGGAGGGTTCTTTTCATCCCGCCGAGGTAATCTGTCTCAATGAGTCTGTTGAAAAATAATTTATTTGCACTATGAAATGAAAATAAACAAAGGAGTTCCATTTTCTAATCTCCTGGTTACTACTGTTAAATGGCTGTTTGACTTGAGGATGCACTCAAAATTTAAATGCACAACTGCAGATAGAAGAAGGATTCTCTGCTTGGTGTGCAGCTCTATAGTGTCTTAGATGTCTGCATTGTCAAATCTGTCAGAGACAGTCAGCACAGATGGATGACAAGTGACAAAAGGGATATTTAGTTGAGGATGTGCAGTAATGAGTGTCACGTGACTCCGGCATTCAAATTTCACAGCGCCTCTCCTGATCCTAAAGCCGCAATCAGCGCTGAGCCATCTGCAACGCTAATTCAAATTAACATAATTGGTGTACATTACATGCTTATAGGGAGAAAAATTTTATCCAGTATTCTTCATCCCTAACAAGACGAGATACTTGGAGAACACTGTTGATTAGACACAGGACGCAGACTGGCATCTCAGTAAAAAAAAATGGATGAAGTGACAATCAGTTGGGTGAACCAGCCAGGTGTGAGGGCCAGAGTGCAGAAAGGCCGTTGCACATCAGAGACATGTGCCTTCACCACACCTGGAACCGGGGCTTGGGTGATCGACAGCGCAGCCGTCTTAGTCAGACAGCTCCCAGACAGAAGGTAGGCAACACTTAGGCCTCTTCCAGATGCTATATGAGAATAAATTGAACTTGATTAGAATTAATCCCACTCAGCCGTGTGCAAATTGTAAATATTAGGGAAGAAATTCAAAACAAAGGACAAATCTGAATTTAAAAAAACCTACACCTGCAGCATTTTTTTCAACTGAAAAGACAGATGTGGACATTTGGGTGCGGCATTAGTCAGGGGAAACGGCTTTTGCGTCTACAGAAATTATGATAGTTGCTTCCAGCACCATTTGCAAGCCATGCACAACACACAGTGCATGTAAGTGGTGGTAAAAATGCAGGCACAACCACTTATCATTATGTGGGTTTCCTGAAGACGTACATGCATCTTTAAGGTGTAAGAGCTGTCAGGATATAGTCAAAACCACGCACATTAAAAGAACCTGAAGCATGAAGTGGCCAAGCAAGTCGTCGTGAGTTAACCAGCTCTTTCTCTGCGTAAACCAGGAAAAAATGAAGTATATAAAGTGCCTGATTTTAAACTTGTATCTAATTGTCTCATGTCGTGGATCTGGGCCAGGGCATTGTTGCTTGAAGAATAAATTGGGTAATTCAATTAAAGTGCTTTCCAAAGACGCATCATAAGTGATGGAGAATGACTCTAACCCAGGCCTGAACTCCGTGTCCCCCCCACCCCCCCACCCCACCCTACCCCATCACTTGCCTGACAAATGGATGGCAGTGTATAATTGAAACACATCGCTGCCAGCATAGGTCAATAACATCGCTCTTTCTGCTCACCAGCACCAGATTAACAGACTCTATTTTATCTTCCCTCAGCCTGTCCCAGCTTGACAGAGCGGGAGCGTCAGCTGCTTATCCATAAAAGAGCCCCCTTATCTTGAAAATAAACAAATATATAAAGTGCAATAGCCTGATGTCTGTCCAAGCAGTTAAGGGCTACTTAGTTTAAGGCAAACATGTGGGCAGTGCTTTGTTTAACACATCATCATATGAGAGGAAGCAGCTGTCAACCAAAAAAAAACAGTTGACTTTCTCCCCAGTGGAGAAAATAAGGACAATGTGATTTTCCAGCAAGAATTAATTGTTTTTTGTCTGTTTTTCACTGCCTGAATGTATCGGCGCTAAAAGGAGTATCATTCAATGTCATCCAGAGATGTTTCCAGTGCATTTAAGCATGCTCAAGTATGATAAGCCCTCAAGGTTATTCAGCCTGAGAGCAAGTTTAATAAGATGTTGAAATGTCTTCTTATATATATTTAAGCCAACATAAATATGTCTATTGGCTGAAATCAATTTAATGAATAAACAAAGCTGTATATTAGGGTTAAGGTTCAAGGAAAAAAGGAAAACCTCTTATCTTCCTCTCCTTGCTCAATGTTATTATGTAATTTATGCAATATAGATTAGAGAGAGTTAATTGAATTCAGTAGACTCACTTTGTTTTGCTGTAGGGATTAATATCAATAATTCCAGACTTTCAGCATTACATTAAATTAGGTAGATGCTAAATAAATGCCGAAAGGCAAGTTGCGTCGTGTGGATGTTTGTGTGCACCTGCGTGTGCGTGTAAAAGCATGTCTCTGTGTATTTTCTACAGCTTGTGTTCACACATGTGCCCACAAATGAACCCCGGACAGATATTCAATTAAATCCTTTGTCAGCTGTCTATGTAGGGGCGGGACATCATGCACAGTACAGTAATCCGTGATGAACAACAAGGTGGCAGCCCCATTGTCTGTCTGAGGATAGAAATTACTTGCAGGCATCCTCGACCAACCGATTAGGCTACTGTTGGGGGGGAGAGATAAGGTGGCAGCCAGCGGGATGGAATGTAGCTGCTCTCCAGTCTCAAACAATGCCTTTAATCCATTCCTCTCACAATCAGGTTGTTTGACATCACTCTTCACCTTCCCACACATGCCGTGCCTCTCATTTACTCTTTATTTATTACCCATTTTAGTTCAGGAAACACCCATTCCAAAAGATACCTCAGTGTCATGAAGATTTTCCCTGGGCTGTTATCCAATTTATCATATTTTAAGTTGAACTCTCAAGAAAATGAGTTAAATGGCTGAACACGATTTCGTGTGCAGTGTATAGCTTTGCAGCTGACAGCAATGTTCGATCCTTTCTGCCACTGAAGTATTTCTCTCCAGTATTTCATCATTGGATGGTGACCTTGATGGGCGATGCTTGCAGTTGAATGGCATCACAATGCTGTTGATTCACACTGCAGAGGTCTGGTGTTAAAAGCTGTCAACAATGGATTCAACATGTATGTTAAAAACATTATGGCTATGGACGGCACCTAACAGCACAGAGAGATCGTCATGAAGAGACGTCGCTGCTGTTCATCAAATGGTATCTAAATAATGCCTGTGCTGTATATTTGTTGAAATAAAATTCTAAATTCACTGGAGTAAGCCATTTCCAATGATCAACCTACTTAAGGACTATGTTTTTATTATCCAACTCACACGCAGCGATGTGAAACCTGTTCTGCCATATTTCTCATCAAAGCTTCTTGGTTCCATTCATCTGTGAGGCTATCGGGCTCTGGCGCCTCAGTGCGCGTAAAAACATAGTCATAATTTCTGAAATTATGAGGTACATGTCAATTTAACAGTTGTGACTAAAACTGCTGACGTACGGACCAGCTCCTGTAAACACTGATCAAGCATATCCTCGAGCATCGATGCGATGTTGCCAGAAGGTTCCACCAACAGCTGTCTGTTCCAGGGGTAACTGCCTATTTTAAATTTGCTTAAGTAAAAATGATTATTGCCAATTAGATGCCCATTAATTGTGCAAGCATGGGATGTTGCCAGCTGTTTACATGGGGGAGAAAAATAGCCCTTCTTGTTTTTTTCGCTTACAGCCAAGAGCACGCTCACACTCTGCCAGCCACATTAGCCATAAACCGAGTCACTATACTATTTTAAATACATGACTGAGTGGAAGACAAATGTAGTTTCACTAACAACTGAATCCATTTTCATCCAAAAGATCCTGAATCAATTTGATTCGGCATCTTAAAAACACAACCTAAGAAGATTGAAAAAAAAAAACACACACAAAAACTTTTGTCCAAAGCCTTTAACCTACCTGAGCAGAACTTTCCTGCCAAATACGCAGTGTTGAACCGCTATCTTTGTGATAAATGGTTGTCAGCTGCTTCGGCAATCTGGACAACTGAACTTGACCCCACAACAATAGCTGAGGACCATTGCTTTGTGCCCCAGCCCGGCGAAAAGAGCTGAATTTCAACTTTTCAGCGGCCAGCATGTGACCTAGGATCGCCTGCGGAAGCTTTAAGTAGCACACTTTTATTCCCAGTAGATTGGCGAAAGTGTATTTCGCAAGTGTCATTAGCGTACCTCTGAAGCTTTACCGGGCCGACCCTATTAGAGGAGCGGAGGCCCGATACAACCTGTCTCACCTCCACAGATGGGTGCTGAGCTAGCTGATGATCCAATCTGGAGTTGACTGCAGCTAAATAGCATTCAAGCTGCCGTGCCACAAAAGACTGCAGGACAGAAAAATGAATGTTAAAATCACAGGACATCACTCAACCATTTACAACCCCTGCTAGCACATCAGCATTATTCTATTTGTCTTTCAGTGCTTAAAGTGTAAAATCATAGTGCCGCCGCCATCTCTCTCTCTCTTCGGTTTGTTGCCTCACTTCCACAAAATAACACATTATTGGACAGATAGCATCAATTCTGCCCACGGTAATCCCGGCACCTCCGGTTGTATCACTCATTCAATTTCAGCCACCGGCTACAGCAAACATTACACACTGCATCAAGATTACCGGAGAGGCAGAACGGGGGAGGTAAAAAAAAAAAAAAAAAGGATGTATCCATCATGTCATGATGCCCCTGTTATTGTGACAGATCAAATCCAGTATGCCGGTGTGCGTGCATGAGTTCACATTTTGTGTGTCTTTTCGTGTGTGTCTGAGACATGAAAATAGTGATCTCGGTCATCAGGCACAATCCTCATCTCCGTGACTAAAGAATTTGAGTGCTTGACTTAGATGATCTCCTTCCTTGTAGCAGTGGAGACTCTGGCTGCCATGCTTGTTTGAGCTGCCGCAATTAACCTTGTGCGGCTACAACCCTGCGCCCCGCCCTCTTGGCTGAGAGTGCGAATGAGCAGTGTCTTTTAACAGAGGGAGAGACAGGTGACAAAATGAAAATGCCCTTAAAACTAATGAGAGCTGCGCAATTCTGATGATATCTAAGGATTCGGCTGGCGCTCCTTGGACTGGCTGTGCAGCGTCTGTCTCTGTGTCTGGGACAACACTGGCTCTTGAGGGAGAAATATGAAAAGCAGCGTTAAGCTCCCTTTTAATGGTCAGGAGTGTGGTTAGTTCCACTGACTCAGGCCTCTCCCTTGTGATGCTGGGTCTACTCCAAATAACTGGCCATAATTCAACTCATCTTGGCAGTCGGAGGTCCCAGAGGTCTACGGATAAAAAGCGTGGAGAGACCTAATGGCAGATGGAGGGACCAGCTGAGGGCACTTCTTACAAGATCTCTGCTGGACATTGTTGCCTAGTGCCGTCCCCGGAAACCTCAACAATCTATTAGCTCCTGAAGAGGAGGACCAGACAGGGCGAAAGGGAAGAGTAGAGAGCACCAAGATGTTCAGCTTTGATAAGGACAGGGTGGAATATAAAATTTCATTGTTTGATAAGACAATATCAGATTTTCCAGTTGTGTTTCTGCGTAACGGTTTTAAACGGACCATTACGCCAAACAGAGGAGGTCCCTAAACATTTCTGTCGTAATATAAAATGCCATAGATTCAGTTTTTCGTTGAATTACAAGTCAGAAAGATTTTTTAAAAAGCGTTTAGTGGTGTGGCTTCAAGGAGAAGGAGGGATCCACAACCCCAGAGAGAATTCATGGCCAGGCAGGGTGCAAAGCCTCCTAAGGAGTATTAATTGGGAAGCTGAAGGAGTATGTGGGGTGGGAGTGCAATGGGCACAGTGTGTATTTGATAGCAGAGAGAATAATTTTGCAACTCCAGTCTGGGCATGTTCATCGAGGCCCTTTGAGGAGGAATAGTGAGAAAATGTGTGCAGCAGGCAAAGAAAGCGAGAGAGAGAGAGAGAGAGAGAGAGAGAGAGAGAGAACAATTTCAGAGCATGCGTCCATGTAGGGATGCATGTGTCTTTGTTGAAATGAGCGCTAACCCTGCTGACCCCCAGTTGGAGTGTTTCTGCTGTACAATTAAATGGTGTTGAAGCATGAGAATGAATAATCAATCTGCTTTATTAGTGCTGAAATGAAAATCATAATAAATGTCTGCGCTATTTATTAATTCAAAGCCATAAAACTATAGCGGTGAATAAGGGCTTCCCATGGAAAAACACAGCCACATTATCCAGCGTTCCTAATTTTGCTTGCACTCCCACAGCGAGCCTCATTATTGTGACATATCAAGATGGAAGGATGAAGTAGGAGCATGTTCCAATACGACAAAAGGAGAGGTTTTGCAGTCCAAGTGTGTGTAATTTTGGGATTAGGATTCGCTGTGGGCTGGTTGGGAAACATGTATATGATGTGAAGGTTAATCACAGGCTGCAGATCTTGTAATGCTAGTCGTCACTGCACTGCGGCGCAATCAGCACTGTGAGAAAATAAGCGGGTCACGATGTGAGACCTTGATTAAAATCGCTGTGATTACAGTGCGGCTGATTTGCGGGTTTCCCAACATCTGTCCAGCCATGCGGAGGGATCTAAGCGTAGAGGTGGAATCGCACCACGTGTCCACCGCGTGTGATACCCATTTGCATGAATGTAATGTAACCATGCACGTGCATCAAGCACAAAGATCTGTGCAGTTATTTTAATACAACACTGTCTTCCTTGGAAATGGTAACGCACAGAAATCGAGCATTTCAAAAATTTTCCACATTAAAAAAAAGGCCCTCACAAAACAAGAGCAGTCGCTGACCTCAGCAGTAATCCCACCCTAATGTTATATGTCATGACCTAAAAAGTGTTCAGTCTATAATAATGGATTGAATATGACCACATGTTGGGTTTTTTTTTCATTTCTATCTCCGAGCCCGTCTATTTGGAGTCTAAATGGAAAAACAAAGAACAAGGGAAACAGAGCCCGCACCATTTACCAGCAATGTGAAATCAATATTTATCCTGAAATGACAGAAAAAAACATCATTGCAAGCTAGTTATTGATGTGGTAAAGTAATTTACACTTGCTGGTACAAGACAGATCGACGCAATATTTATTTAGCTGCCAAGTTGGTGGCAAAATAAAACAACCAAAAAAAAAAAAAAGATACAGCAGATGCAACTATCACCAGATGCTGGTGTTACAATGTCCGTCCATCAAACTGTCCCCCTCTGCCCCCCACCTTCCTGCACTTCTGCGCCCTCAGCCTCTACCCTCCCAAATGGTCGGCTCCCTTTCCACTGCAAGCTGACAGTCTCAAAACAACTGTATAATTATAGGTGCATCTGGCGCACAGGTATATTCGGCGTTAGAGTGGAGCAACGAGGACACAGCAGCAGAGCCCAAAGAGAGAAGGTCAGCAGACATGGGCAAAAAAAGACAGCGGCCCTGTAAAAATGTTAGAAAATAACATTTTACGTCGACATGATCGCATTAAAAGGCAAAAACACACTAACAGATCTTCCCCCCACTGAGAACCTCAGAAGAACTACCGTAACAGAACTGGGAGGATGCAGCTGCCGGATGAGCCGTCCCAGTATCAGTGGCTGCAATTAGGGAACACAATGTAAAATGTCACAGTGGATCTGTATCATCGGCAGCCCTGTCAGACAAAAAGGCCAGAGGGAGCAGAGGAGAGGAGCAGCGGAGAGCGTGGCGAATCCCACCGGCCATGAGAGTTTCATTCTTACGGGAGGGGATTTCACCTAACTGCTGGAAGGACGGACTTTAGTAGTCCAGTTCAGGAACAGACGAATGATTCCGCTCTGCGCGTGCGTGTGTGCGTGTGTGTGT
>BJFM01000585.1:109791-122705 GCA_016586285.1 Arothron firmamentum | reverse complement strand
AGGCTGACAGTGGTGCATCAGGCTGACTTACAGAAGTGATGGGCTGGGCTGAGGGGTGGCCATGACGGAGGGCCAAGTGCTCACTCGCCCTGCCCTCTCTCTCTCTCTCTAGCCCTTGCTCACCCCTGCTGTTCTGCGCCATACCCAGGCACCATGCAGCATCCCGATGGCGGCGAGCCTGCCGCTTCACTCCCCAATAAAAATAGCCCATCCCATTATTCTTCTGCATCCCCCGGGGCCACAAGGTCTCCAGCATCATTACCAGGACTAAGGATATGAGTCTGCAACCGCTGCTTGGCACTCCCCCTCTTTTGCCCTCACTCCTCTAATTATAGGTCAAGCAGGCTTTTTGTAAAATACAAAACCTTTGTTCTTATCATGAAAGTAGCAAGTGAAGGCAAACGAGGAGGAAGAGGAGTATACTGTAAATAGAAAAAGACGATGAGGACAAAGGGGGGAAATAGTCGAAAAATAAGAGTGTGGGGAAATTTTTCAATTACTAAACCAAGCTAATTTGGTATGACCAGTGACTGTCATGCATGGTGACGGAGCTCCATTATGCAGTCATTTGAGCTCTTTCAAATTAGTTATGTTAATGTCCTGCGTGTGAATGTAACACTTGGATGGGACAAGATTTCAGCAATTAATTTCTACAGTCAACGGAGAGACAAGCAAATTTATTTTCCCCCTCACAGGGAATTGGTGGTGGAGGGAGTGAGGAGGGGTGAGAGCATTCTGGAGCAGGGAACAAGCTAAACACAAGACCTAAATAAAGCCTGAACAATGGGAGCCAATGCCTCCTCATTCATTCAATTGACAATGTTTTGCAGCTTAAACCTGTTTTATTAATTATGTTTGACATTTCCTTAATTAGTTTCATTTACACCAAATCAATCCCTGCTGTTGTACAGCGTCATTTATCATTTTAAAGAATTTGCATAGCCTGTGCTGACTTTTTCTACTTAATTATACATTAAAAGTGTCAGACGCGCTTGCTGCCTGGCATTATCTGAGGCAGAAAGGTTTGTGGCTGGACGGGGGTGGCATTAATCATCAGGGCGGGTGCGGGCAAGGGGTGCTCCCAGTTACCAGCAGGAGAGCCGAGCGGGGCTTCTCATTTTCAAAGCTCGATGCTTCCGGGCCGATGGTGACCTCAATGACCTACGGGGAGAGGCAGACAAATCAACGACCTCCAGGCCCAAAGAAAAAACCAGGGCTTGTTTTTGAAACTGTAGCAAGGGGACGGAGGGGAGCTTAGTGGAGAATTTACAACAACAACAACAACATCAACAAAAATAGAATCAAGTCAAGTTAGGAACATTAATTTAGGACTGCCACACATGGCATAGTAAAAAGAAATGGACCCATTTTAGTCTCTTATACTACAAAGAAATGTTTGACTTATTCAGTTTTACAACATTAGAATTTATGTTTTTCAGAAACCATTTTCATAGATATCTGGAATGACCCTTTATGATGTTATTTTTCTTAATTGTAATTTCATGGTACTATCTGCATGAATGTGTTTAATTCCAATATAATCTCTTGTTCTGTAAGTTTTTATGGTTCTAATGTTCCTCACAGCAGGTTTGTGTACACCGAGCATGCGGGCAATTCAAACACATGGCAAGCTGACTCCTTAGTAAATCTTCCAAGTGTTGAGATGAACATGGCTTTAACAAATCACCCATTCAGGAACCAAGACAGAAATTGGCAGTTACGCAGAGCCGTGGTGTCAGGAGAGAAAATTACCCTGAAACGCGATGCACACTGAGAAGCTGAGGGAGTGATTCTGTGAATGGTGAACACTACAGGGGTCACCACGCTGTGTTCACGAGGGAAAATCAAACAAGTGTTATTTTGAAGGTGCATTGACACTTCCATCCTCTAGAAAGTATGTATAAAAAATGGCGTCGGGCGTTGTACTGCATCAATTGAGTGCACATGAGGATGAGGTGGCTGCAAAAGATGACACTGTCAGAGAAAAAAAGAAGAGAGTCACTGAGAGGGAAATACATGCTCATTCTGGACCTTAAAAATGCCAGTCTCAGGCCCCCGGTTTCTCAGGAAGTGCCATCTCATACGTTTAAGCAAGATGTAAAGAGGAGACTTTGCTTCCTCAAATACAACGCAAAAGAAAAGTGGGCAAAAAAAAGGGGGGGGGGGTGTGATAAAGTGGCTAATGCCCTGGCATGCCCCAACAAGTGCAGTAGAAGAGTGACCAGTTGTGGCTATATTTGCAACACTTCCATATTTGCCCTCAATATTGAGAAATGCAAAATTAAGAAAAATAATTGCAGCCCAATGAATATTGGAAAAAAAAAACAACAGTAAATCAGATGAAGGACTGCTTCAGAAATTCCTAAAATGTAGTGAATGGGGAGTCTGATTGTCACACACCATTATCCCTGAAAGCTCCTAATCAGCATATTAATGTAGGTACACTGAATGCAGAAGTTTGGATTATTTCAAAGTAAAGTGGTTGAAATAAGCCGCAGACACTTTTCACTCATAAAAATGTAATAATTCATAAAAGTGATCACTCTTAAAACTAGAACTTTCCTCTCTCTCACATCCCCCCTCTCCAAAACATCCCCATCAATTCCCCATACAAAAGTGCCCCTTTAAATGCAAAACATTTCCGCTATCATGGATTATGCCTTCCTTTCAGGATATAAAAAAAAAAAATCCTTTGTGAAAATATGATGAATTCATGGGTCTAAAACTCTGGGGTAGTTTTTACAGCAGCAAAAATAGAGGGAGGGGAGGAGAAAAATCACCTATTTGGATGGCATACATTACCATTACCCATGTATTGTGTCTCCACTTTTCATAATGACGGGGATAAGTGTCCTGGTCCAAATGCGTATCCGCCAACAATGGAGGCAGACATTACTTGGTTAAAAGCTCAGGGTCCTGTGGGTAAAGAGACCCAGAGAATAAAGAGTATCCGTCATGGCTAACGAGCTATAAGGATAGCACATTGCCTTTATAAATCACTAGATCTTGCTGTTTATTTAAATTCATTGGTGCCTCATTATAACTGAGCTATGCACCTTTAGGTCCGAGTTGATTAGGAGTGCCATAGCTCAAAATGGCTTTTAATTCAGTGAAACGTAGCTCTGACCTTGGTGCCGTAACCCTGACTAAAAACGCAGAGACTCACACATTAATAATGATGCTACCTTTACTGGGCCACGAAGCCATGCCGCTGCTACTTAAAATATGTATTATTAGTTACCAGCGACGGCACATTTATCACACCAAATTACCCTTCGGTGTAAAACTGCTTAATTCTGGGTCCCAGTACCCCTCTGCACTATTACCTGCTCTTTAGAAAGGCCTGGAATTAAATGTGGAGATGAAATGTCAGGGTATTGGGAAGGAGGATGCAGGTCAATGGGATGTGCAGTTGATCATTCTCTAGTGGCCTTCCTCACATCAAGATGGGATACTCAATGTGTCTTCTTGGTAAAGGAAGTTCTACATATCCTGTTTACAAAATGCAAACCAAGTACGCTGCTTGGAAAACAGGTCTCATTGACTAAAATTATGTACAGTAAAAAGAGCAAATGGCAGAAAAAAAAAACTCTTTATGGATTCCCTGAGATTACATAGTTGACTTCCACACCCCGAGTTGGACGTGGACAGTGAATGCACAGACATCTGAACACACACAAACCCAACTCTGCCTGTGTTCAGTCTATTATATCTGGCCTGAAGTCATTAAACACTTTGTCTGTCCCATGTTTACCTACCAGACACTGATTACTTTGGCCAGTCAGCTAAATGATTGGATCAATTAGGTACATTGAGTGGACATCAACAACGGCCTGCTGCTGCTTCGAAACTTGTGGCCCCTTCACAAAAGCCTCATTAGGTCTCTGGACTCAACCCAAAACCAACAAAGACAATGATAGAGGACCGTGGTAGTAGTAGGGAGAAGAGAACAAGAGACTTAACTTCAGTGAGAGAATTAGATGTATTTCGAGACAAAATACCTCTGGGAGCTAATGTGTTTATGTGGTGGAACATCTCAAAAACATGCAAAAACACTACAAAGTGATTTAACAGATACTTAAACTGAGTGTTGGCCTTCTAATCCATTGTTAGGAGACCAGTGGGAATGCGCTAGTATACAAAAACTTTTCTCATAGGGTAAGATCAAACAGTCCAGTAATTATTCAGATTACCAGGGAACTTAAGGTTTGCAGAGGAACATAGGCAGTGTTGGCATAAACATAGTTCTTATATCAAATACAGGCATACAGTACATAAATAAAAAAAAGTACAATGATAGTTCCTGCTAGTCTGAACAAGTGGCAAGGCCTACAGCAACCGGGGGAAAAAGAGACATTACAAATGTTCCATCAGATGTCGAATCAATTAGTCACGACCATCTTTCAGTGTCTGAAATAACCACTAGTCCTCCAACCTCCAGGGAGACAGCAATAGGCCTGGGCAACAGAGGAGAGATGGGAAAGCATCCAGAGACCCAAGTGGGGTAAAATAGGAGGGAAATGAGAGAAACGGAGATAAATAATGCTGTCTGTTCTATAATGTGAGACTAACGTCTCCATCTTCACTGGATTTCCATACGTGCAGGCAATTCGACGCTCTCAGCGGAGAGAGCTTTGCATATCAGAGGGTGCTCATTTTGCACACTGCAAACACTGCGGTCATTAACATGTGATGACATTATCTTCCTAGATGAACCACAGAGGGTCTCTTCCATAATGTATATGGCACACGTGTAGTACCGTCTCAAGCCCCTTTTTTGACAGCCTAGAGTTTTTTTTTTTGTTTTTTTTTTATTGGACTGCTGTTTGTGTCTTTTTCGCCTCACCACAAAGCCTTTAATCTTTTAATCTGAAGCATAAAGCAAGTGTATACAGCACACAGATCATGTGACTACTTTGCTAAAAAGGTAAAGGGAGATGATTATTCATTGTAAAGGGGAACACAATGAGAATCCTTCCCCTCAAGCTAAAAATAATTTAATCTGTCATGTTGGTGCTCGAATAACAGCCTTACACCTGAATGGAGCCCATTATTACCTGGTTTCTAAAGTTCATAGCAGATAAATCTGCTTCTCTTCATCTGTGCTCTGGTATTGAATCTGCTCAGATTTGCTTCGTGCTTCTTGCTTCAGTAATCTCTCTGAACCACCAGATTAGACTGGAGTGAAGAGAGCGTACAGACTGAATAAAATCATCCAAAAGGCCTTTATTAAAATCTTTGTTCTGAGGCAAAATGCACAAACAAGTTGACTGCTCTGCAAAATGTATTTTTAAACTGTAGTTTAGTATTCCAGTTAAGAAACATTATGGCTCTTTTACATACAACAAACTCTTCAGGTCAATGTGTATTAGAATTGGAAGTTTTGGAAGTTGGAAGTTTAGGTTTCCGTGGGTAATACATATATTCAAACAAACAGGCACCTAAAACTGCTTTAAGTCATATTTTTCATACTCTCAAAGTTGAACTGTGTCTAATAAGGCGCAGACAGGTGGTCCCCGCCGTACACAACACAAACCAACCCTTTGGGTTTAAGTGTTGTTGTTTGCACATGGCCTCTGCCCCATGAGGAGGGGAGGAAAGAGATGGAGGGAAAGTCACAAGAGAGACAAAGACTGAGCCAGCCATCCCAGAAGCCCCTCTGTTTCTGCCTGTTGTTTTCCCAGGTTGCGACGAACACTCCTTGTTGGTAGGGGTTGGCAGCAGGCATGAGGCGTCAGAAGGCTCCAGTCCTCGCTCTGATTCCGCCACATTAGATGGTGTGTGTTTGTGCCCTAGGGATCGCATCGCCTCAGCCTCTGTTTGGGGTACTTTGTCAGATGACTCGGTGTGTGTGATTTATGGGCTCTGGAAAGGTTGCATTTCCAGCGCGCGTGGACGTCTGCATGGTAAATGGAGAAATTCTGAATTTATTAACATACAATGAATGATGATTAATGTTTTGGTATAGATCATACTCTCTTTTCAGATGTCTCAGTATGGGGTGATGTATGCAGCAATAAAATCATATGTATATACTCAAAAGCACATTGTATAAATGTTGAGTCCACAACTCTTTTACAGACTTTCCCTGCGTGATGACAGCAATGGAAAGGTTGTAAGTGTCGTTTGAAACATCTCCATGAACATTTTTTACACGCTTCCATACAGCACATGCTCTGCATTCATTATCCTCAACAAAATGCAAGCTGTTCCCTCAATGGCACAGGTACCTTGCATAGTCCAGGAGCGAACATATGAATTAAAAACACAAAGAAAAAAAACTCACAGCAAAAGAATGCAATTTGGACCGGTATCAGGATAGATTTAGAGAAGCATTCGTCAAAATCCCCACCATTATTAACTTTCCTTTTCTACAACACATCTTGTGTCTCTCTCATCAGCTTTTCCAATATCTTCTCAAATACATTACTGCCAGTGTCGAGCGGTTATGTTCACCCTAGGCCAATTACAGCAGTGAACCATAAAGGTAAGCACTGCTGAAGAAAGCTTTGTCGTATATTTGCCTTTGTGTCCCAGTTAGACACCCGCATTGGTGGATGTGAAACAAGGGGAATATCAGACATCTTTCTAGTTGCATTGGCAACAGATGAATCAATATGCAGAGGCATGTTTCTGACTGGTTTTGGATGAATTTGAGTCTCCCCACATGTTTGCATCTCAAAATGACTTCTACTTATGCATTGACCTCAGCATTTCACCCTTGGAATGAGGTTGAATTTTGTGCTATTTGCTTGCATGAAAAAGGTGGATGGTTGATAATTCCTTTGAGTAGCTAAGGGGGTATTAAAATGTGCATGCACATATCTTGATGTGGTTAAAGACACATACACCTAAACATAACTGCGTCCGGTACAATTTCTGTCTTGACTGTGTACGCCTGAATGCAAGTAACACATTTACACGGCCTTGTGTGAGTGTGCGTGTGCTCGCGTATGTAGTTGCTGTCAGAAGAAAGTGACTGGTGATGAGGGATGGAGAGAATCAGAAACACATTGGGCTGTGAATGGGGTGTGAGCCGCAGGGTCACCCTGGCACAAAACACAGCTGCCTCGCACATCATTACCCTCATCACCCTAATGCGCACAACACTTAGAGCTACAAAGAGGCTTGACTCCTGAAGTCTCGCGTAAGAACATAAACATAAAGACCCCCACATTCACAGCACCCCACACACAGGTTTCCGAAGGGGGAACTGTTTCAAACAACTAATTTCTCTGAAACTTAAAAATAACATTTTAAAGTAGCAACTACTTGGCTCAAGTAATGTTTGAAATTAGGTAGCGAGAACTAGTTTCAACCAATGTAGAATTGATTTTCAAACACTCATTAGTTTGACACCAGTTCAAAAAAAAATGACCTGTGCAGCTAATATCTACAGTGCAATAATACAGTGGCATTAGAGATGCCATAATTTCTGATTACAACCAGCTTATTGCAGGAAGGAGACCAGACCTGAAAAAAATTTAATTCAATGCATTCAGGACCAAGAATTGATGTTTCCAACCTAACTGAGCTCTAAGAAATGTATAATTATTCGACCACGGGCCCTCCGCGATAGACATTGCAGTTTCACACTGTAACAGATGCCTTCCTCCCTTCTTGCTGCATGAGAGATTTCAAGAATAGTCGGAATTGGAAGATAGAGGGAGAAAGAGAAAAGGGCCGAAGGTATGATGCAGAAGAGTAGAAGAGAGAGTTAAGCCAAGCATAAAATAACTTCAATCTTAACATCCTCTCAGTGGAGCAGCAGGAGGCAAATAGCAATCCTACCAATGCCGTGTCCTCCAGGGGGTTCCCCCCACCTCTCACTGACCCATAGAGAAGAGGATCATGGGAGAGCTGGGAAGAGACAAACCCACTTCAATTAAGGAACGGTAACGTCTCGTCAGCAGAGCAGATGAGGTGTCAGAGAGTTCACCCATGGATGGATCACTGGGAAACAGCTCCTGGCTCAGCATAGTCAGGGTGTTGCATGCCTTCGACCTGTTTTCTGTCGTCTGCTCTTCTCGTCTCCTACTGGTTAGCAATAGAAAACATCACTTATCTCTTTTTTTTTTCTTTTGCTGCAGAGTCAGTTTAACAGACAAAGGAAAGAAAAATATTAATATCGTTGATGCAGGGATAGACAAGCTTCTCATCAAATTTATGCAATAGTAGCAAGCAAGATGCCTCAACACACCTGCAAATGACATTTAAAGGTCAGAACAGCATAGACCAGTGGGAGTATCATGCTATATATCTTGGAACACTGGTATTGTGAGAGAACAACTGAAAGAAAAATTGTGTTTGAGAGAAAAATTAAGTCTATGAAACACAAAAGAAACGGGCTGTTTCACAGGACAGTGTCATCCTATATAAGGAGATTGTTTTTTAAAGTGGGAGAGGCCTGAGGTATTCGTAGGTTTACTCCTCGGCCAAGGATTTTAAACATCTCTCCCTCTCTCTGTCTTTCTGATTAGATTGACATTACCATAATATCAGCTTTGTCACCTGGCAGTCCAAATTTTTAAGGCAAAGTGCCGCCCTTTCCACTTTTTCCGGGGTAGCATCCTGCAGACAGACAGGCAGGCAGACAACATCCAGAGGTATAGCAGCTCTTCCTCCCCTCTCTTCACACGGCAACCCCCCGCCTGTGAAGCGCCGCTTCGGAGATACAAGCTGGATTTGGCTCCTGTCCTCGCCTCTTCCCAAATGCTCTGCGTGGCTGCCTCGTGTAAGAGCGCCAACTCTCCCGGCCCAGCTGCACTGATTAGCACAGGCAGATTATTAGCAGGCATCTCCTGAAAGCACTGCATATTTATTTCTTTAACCCTTTCTTTTTTGTTAAATGTCCAAGTTATTATTTGAGTCATCGCACTACAAAACACAAAAGGATCTAAAAAGGAAAAAAAATTATCCTGACACAAACAGAAGACCGGTGGGCACTTAAATGATGCAAATTTGTCATTATTGCTCACAGACACATCAGCAAAAAGTGATTCATCAGCAGTGTGAAAAGAGCTCTCTCATCTTTCATGGCTTGTCTCTCATTATCCCCCCCTTTCACCTCCTCCTCCCTCTCTGTCTGCCACCTGTCCTGCTGCCAAGCTTTCACCTCCCAAACCCTGGAACGTGGGCATCCTGCTCTGAAACTTGTGCTATGCCTTATCTATACCCCACACACTAACATCCAGCATCTGAGCATCCTTCTCCCCTTTTGCCAAGAATATGCCGGCATCTCTCTCTCTCTCTCTCTCTCTCTCTTTTTTTTTCCCCCTCTCTCCAGAGCTTTGCATTTGAAATTGAACTGAACATAGCCAATTTATCATAGGCTGACATGTGTCATGTCCAAGGCCTAACCACAGGGACTTACAGTAGGCATTGCATTTATCCCCTTTGTTGTCAGAAAGGACCAAGACAATACAGGAGCTATTAAAAAACAAGGTGGAGAGGAGAAAGAGAAAATGAAAGAGGTGAGAATATACCACTAAACATCAGGCGGGATTGCACACCTCTGATATTTACTCATCGGAAAGGTTGCAGACCCCTGCAAGGTTGAAGCCCACGTATTTTTCTAACCAACAATCATGTGCGGCGATGCAAGGCATCTGCGTGTAACACAATATAAAGCTGAGACAGGGACTGTATGAGGTCAAGCGAGAAGAAAGTGGGCACTATATGGGATCAGACACTGGTGCTGAGGTTCACACTCTCATTTGACTTTTAATATCGCTGCGTATTACTTGTGCAACTATGGAGAAAGTGGGTTTATTTTCTTGGGGGTTTTTTTCCCCTTCCAGAAACAAAACAGCCAACTTAAAAGCACCATAACACAAAAATATACAAAATGTAACACAAACAAGCCTCGAAAGTTCTTTGTAAGTACCAAGTAAAGACCATGGGAGATACTCAATAGCAATCCTTTCTGAGACATGAAAGGGGACAAAACTGTAAATGTGCATCACATATAACCATTTATGTTTAATCACATGATCCCTGTAATATCTCTATTCTCGTTGAAGAGGTTCTTTAAAATAACACAAGTCCTTATCATTCTACCATGTGAAAGAGGCCTGAAAGATGACCCCCGCAACCGATAACACCGCCACTACAAAGAATGCATATATTCTCCTTATGCAGATGAAGAGGAAAAGATGATAAAAGAATGGGGACAGAGGCTAATGAGGTGAGGGAGGGGTGCGTGTGTGTGTGTGTGTGTGTGTGTGTGTGTGTGTGTGTGTGTGTGTGTGTGTGTGTGTGTGTGTGTGTGTGTGTGTGTGTGTGTGTGTGAGGATGGAGGTTATGAACCACCAAGGTTATTAATTGGCATCTGGCACATACATAGGCTTCCATTCATTCCAATTTAACACTTCTGGCATTTGGCTTGAATGCTGAATTGTCTGTCTTTATATTCAGCTTGATGGCTCTGATTAGTGGCAGAAAATCCCTACAATGGTCACAGAAACTTTAAAGACACAGTACCGCACGCCATGTGCTTTTACTCAAATCAGTGCCTGTAATGTATTAAAACACCAGACATCTTTAGCCCGAGATGATCTACAAAACTAGCAAACTTAAAAGCCACTAAGAAGGTTCATTACACAGAGGTAAGTAACCTTTTACAAACTAGCTTTGGAAGCCACTTCGCCTTTTCCAGTAATTAACAAATGGTTGTGCATTGGGGATGTTTAATGGAAGGTCAAGTGTTCACCAGCTACCCTTTAGCTAGATGCCACTGGGATCCAGACACCAAGTGTGAAGTTCGGAGCCCATCAGGTCCTTTCTGCTTTTCTAAATAAGGCTTCACGAATGGGAAAACCCACCTCTGTGGTCTTTAATTTGTGGTAGAGGCAGCCTTTGGTTTCTGTCAAGGCTGCAGGAAAAAGCTAGCCTGTACGTCCTCTTTAGCTGAATATCACGTATGAATAAATTTGGGGGGGAAAAAAAGAGTTGGTGAGACAATAAAATGAGACCCTGAGTGCCTCCATGCTTAATGACAAGTGTCCTCACTGTGCGAACACCAAGGCCTTTAATTTCCAAAAGACAGGAAGAATACAGGCTACAAATACCTGGCTTAAGTCAAAGATGCTACAGTTTTACATCCACAGAGTCATCCAGCACAGTGTTGAATTATTCTACTCTCACACTCTGGTATATTTACTCTATTTTTTACTTTCATAGCACAAAGGCTGATGTTGACTGCTATTAAATTTCCCTTGAGGGCACGCTCCTTCACTCACATGCCGCTATCAAATGAGCCAACAAAGCATATCACGGTGTCGTGTCTGTGAAACACCATATAACCTTTGTTCACCCTTCATCAACCCTCCGCCCCCATGCTATTACCTCAGGACTATTCCCTATTCCCTGCTTAACCCTTGTCTACAGGAATGGTGTCACAAAGAGCACCACTCTGCTGCTCTCCATATTCCACAAACCCTCACCCCTGACTGACACCTAGGGTGCTCTCGCCGCCTCTGACGAGCGCACATGCATACAGAATGTACATGAATGAGCAGACACGAACGGGCCCTTTTGATAAGCCTGTAGATGGTTTGATGTCTCCAGATGTTTGCCTTTAGCGGCTGAACTTGACATTCGTGCGGAAACGTACGCTCACTATTCCTCTCAGCACACGGCACCCTGTTGACACAAGTCAACAGCGGAGTAAGAAGTGGCAGAGGAGAGCAGTTATAAGAACGTCTGTGCTGGCTGTCTGACGGCAGCACCTCTGGGAACGATAAAGTTTGATTTGATGGTTTTTTCCTGTTAATTAGGGTTTGGAGGTGACTCCTGAAGTGGAAATGGGCAAAATGTTCAAAAACAGGACGTGCCAATTCCCACCTCCCCTCCATCTCCATCCTCCAAAACATCTGACCTATATACCAGAGTACCTTGCAAAGAAAGTAGAACAATCATCATTAGAAGTTATAGGCCACTTTGTGTTTGTGGTGTTCCTGCCAATGTAGGCAGGCCACTCGAGTCAAAATGATGTTGTGAAACAGGCACAAACCTGTATGTGAACAAAGTCAACAACAAATAAGGCTACAAAGAAGAGAATGTTTGCTCTTTAATTAATTTGGCATACACATTTGCACCAGCATCTCAAATTATCTCAAGTAATACTGCCCCCTGCTGGTTTGGAGAAATGCTAGATGTATCACAGGCACCACGCAGCTCTGCCTCAAAATGGACTGATACAAACACAAAAGCAAGGACAGAAAGAAAACAAAGGGTAAAATAAGAAAAACAAGCAGTGTCAAACTTGTCAAGGCTGATTTTTTTCATTACTGTGAAAATACAGGAGACCCCCACATATATCTCTTACCCAGGGCTCATCACACTACCTCACCCCATCGAAAGGCCTTTTTCCGGCAGTGTGGGACTCTTAAAACACATACAGTGCACATTGGCCCAGCCATTCCTGATTTACTGTGTGCATGTGCCGACTTCCATTTTATTTTACAGCAGGCTGAGGGGCCACTGGAGGAAGATCCAGCAAAAAGCCCAAGGTCAGGCCACAACGATGAGGCACACCTTGATAAGATCACATACCCATCACATTGCCTTCATTATCACGTATTAACAGTAATTTTCCTCCGTTTCTATAATTCACCTCCAACAGTTGTCCTCTGCCACTTCCATTGTTTTCTTTATAAAATAATTCCTGTAGATGTTCCTTTTACAAACATTTGCAATACTTTTTTTTAAGATAACAGATAAGTTAAATTATAAAAATGAGATGTATTTTGGAAACTATAAACATGTTACAAAATGGACTTCATTTGAGTTTCAAGAGCTGGGAAGGCAGTGAAAGCACAACACGTTAACTCGATTGTGTAAAAGGTGAAGAAAGTAGAACGAATACAAGGGGAAGAGCCTGAGATGACTTACGTGAGGTGATCGAGGAAGAG
>BJFM01000585.1:60064-95561 GCA_016586285.1 Arothron firmamentum | reverse complement strand
TTGCATTGAGTCTAATGAGGAAGGAGAGACAGAGAAAGAGAGAGGAATCCTCCATGAAGGTAGAAGGATGACTTCATAAGGTCATAGGCTTAATGCCTGCTTTAAAAGCCATTTTAAATGAGCACTACTTATCACCATGGAGAAATCCTGTAAAGCCAGTTAGTAACGTTGATGTGTTCGGTAAACGTGCGGTTACCGGTGACGTTCAAAACCTGTTTATTTGTGCCAAAACTGTCATTTTATTTAAAAACCCTTTTGTCTTTTGATGAAACCGTGCACGCTTCCAGTGGGCCACCACGAGGATAAAATTCATTTCCCCAAAAAGAGGACAACTCCTTGGAAAGTTAATTAGTAGGAAACATGCGGAGGGAAAAAAGAAAAAGAAAAACAGGAGTGACCCAGCTGCCAAAAGTAATAACATTTCCATTGTTTATTTCATTATTCACTTGTAGATGTGTTCAGACAGAATTAATAGAAATCCCTGAGAGAAAACGTTTGCACGGGAACCCTATTACGAGCAGGCCAAGTCTGGTGGCAGGGTTAGTTAACATGCACGTGTCCACAGCCACCGACAAATAACACCACTTGCGCTAGCTATTTTTTCGCTACCGAACCGCTCCCTTTTAATTTTCCTCCTTTCATTTTGTTGACTGGGTCAGGGTTAAAGCCGTACTCGACCCACTGGTCCCCGCTACACTCGCAGAAAAATAATGCAATCTAAGAAAAAGTAAAGTTACAAAGTCTTCACCTCCCGCCAAATAGTGAGAACGGCAGTGCAACAATCGCCACGGCGTCCACTTAAATGTTTAATGCTCTGTTTTCATAATAAAGTGAGCTGTCCATTTCTCCCTGAGAAAACTACTAATGAAGCACAGAATCAATTACGAGTCCCTTCAGAGGGCAGCGTTTGTGCTGTTCCGTTGCGCAATTTGTCTTTTTAGTCTAAACATTACTCAGCATGATATTCCCCGACTTGGCCCGTGTTTGCTTTTCCGCACTGTTTACTGCAACACTTCCAGGCCAACTCACATTTGATTTTCCCCACTGAGAGCCCAAACACACTCCCAACGCACACTCTGGAGAAAATGAGGCCGGAATGGAGCGGTGGCAGATCCTTTAAGGCTTTCCAAAGATTTCTATTGCAAATGCAGATTTTTTTTTTTTTCTGCTTCCAACACACATCTTTAACAAACAAAAAAAAAAAAAGTTATGTCAGGAGAAATTGTGGTAACCGTTTTATCTCTTGGTATTATATTTTTCACTAATTGAATGTGTTTTCCTTCTTTGGATCAATTTAATTCCCATAAAAGACGAAGTTCTGCTGGTGTAAGCTTATGGGAGAGCGAAAAAAAAAAACCCACCTGCATTCATTCACATGTCAGCTAAGCATTTTTTTACAATAACCACACATGCGGCATTTCTTTCTTCTCCTATTTTCTGCTCAAAGCAGCAGGGACATAGCCATGTGTGAATAATCACACCAAGGGCCTCTGTGCTGCCCTCACCGCCACACTTGGTGCAACAAAGCTGTTAAACTACTTATTCACGCTGGCCCATGCGTCTCTGACATATCAGGCACAACCGATCTTGGACTTTGTTCACAAAAATTAAACATTAGAATTTACTACAGAAAACTAAAACAAGAGGGGAGATTGAGGTGGAGAAAGAGAGAAAGAGAACCAAATGGCAGGGGGAAATAGGACAAAAAAAAAAGAGGACAGGTTATTTTCGCCCAAATCATTCACCTCACTCAACTGGGAAATCATAGAAAAATATCAACATGGCTAAATGGCAAATTATTACTAAGCTCCCACCATGGCTGGGTGCAAAAGGAGACATATTGGAGTTGTCATGTGGGGAGGTTGGGAGGGGCATTACTTTTTCAAGAACTCCATTCTTTGACAAACATTAAACAAGACAATAAAATACATAGATGAAGCTTCATTTGCCTACGGGCGCAAATGTTGCAGGAAGTCTGGAAGCAACAGAAAATGAGAAAATAAGCCTCAGTATTTACAACAGCTTCTCCACTGCCTGGGCAAATTGCACATTTACACAAGTGGTCACTCCGTTCTGCATCAACTGCACCCTGCAGGCACACCCCAACCACCAGCGGTTATTTGAAAGGCAGTCACGAGTGCACCGCCGTGATTCTTCCTGCAGTTGTGACCGTCTCTACATGTTTCTTCATCATCTGTTTTCTCCTCTCTTTCTTTGATAACTCATAACATGCCCTGAATGCAGATAAGTATGGAAAGTCCTACTACTTTTTCTTATTTTTTTGGTTAATTTTTTTTCCTTCATTTACAAAAAAAAAAAATATTTTTTACCAATTTTATTTTTTACAAATCCTCAACTCTCGTGATTTTATCTTATCAGCGTTAAGCTTGTGTGGTCATTAAAGCTTCCCCATGGGTTTGCGAAGGCCATATTACATAGAGTATAACGTTTTCGTGGTTTGTTTGTTTGTGGGTGTGAACATCTATGCACGTATGTAAAAAATGACACATGCTAGTTTCCTCCAGCACTGCTGTAAATTTACTAATAGTCAGCAAATGATACTTGAGGTTGCCTCATTCAATACATTGTTAGAGAATTCTGACATTTTTTAATACCAATATAAACATACCAATAATTTCCCTAAAAAATGTATAAGCCTCCCAAGAATGTCTTTGAAAAGTATTTTATTCACTTGTTCAGCAAATATTACTTGGCTACTTGTATTTGGGTTATGTTCATTTTTGGCTGTTTTTTAAAATGTATATAATAAGAAAAAAAGAAGAAATGAGCCAAAGGAAAGCCCATTTCTATGGCTCCCACCTTTTTGTCACCAAAATCATTTTTGCAATTACAAAATTTTGCAGAAATTACATTTTTGAATTTGCACACTTTAGTCACTCTGCCGAATCAAACTTTAAATAATAGTTTTCAATTTAAACATTTTCTTCATGTTGATTTTATTGGCCAAATTGCTCTGATTTTTGCTGACGTGTTTTTGTTAGTTTCCATGTGTTTGTCTAGTTCCTTAAATGATCCAATCTTGGAAAAAAAAAAAAAAAAAAACAGAACCGAGAGCAAGAACTGCAAAACTGTGTACGAGCAACATTCCGGGTAGAATTCCCATGAAAACAAGGGCACTGTTTTGCCTTAGGAGAGACGTAAAAAGGGGTAGGAGGCTGGGTCACAGCGTCCATATGCTGTTTAACACCTGACACCGAGGCTGAGCCGAAGTTCATATCCCACGTGGGAAAAATAGAGAGGGTGGAGGGGAAAAAAGAATATCTCTGCGGCCCGGCACAGTTTGCTGGCCATCGCTTTTCTTTGGGTGGAATGCTAACTTTCTGTAAAACATCTGTCAGAAGGATAAACAGAAATTAAAGTTACCAGAAATCAAACACATGGAGGTGCAGTATCACTTCTTTCTGAAAACATGGGGAGCCCTAGAGTACATCACACTAACTCTTTCTGACCAGACACATGGTGCTCAAGAGAGCATGGGAGAGCTGGGGAAGATTAGAATAGGTCACTAACGGCTAGCACGGGTCCTTCACTTCACCCAACGTCAAGCAGATCAGAGGCCTTGAATTAAAGTAGGGCTGACACTGACCTCACTGAGAACCAGCGAATGGAACACCCCTAACAAGGTATTAGCAAGAACCTCTGTGCACCCTCCAACTCTCAACCCCGGTCTAAAGAAACACAGCTGCACGGCATGTTTTCCAGGGTGGACGGCAGGCTTACAAGCAACATGGTGCCCCTGGCTAACCTCGAGGGTGCAGCTGCAGAGCCAGGACGGAAGGTAATGAGGGCAAAGTTTACTTATATGTCTTAATGTTTTTTTTTTCCTCATTCATATTAAAGACTTTCACATTTCCCTTATTCTATTATTATTTTCCATCTATTATTTTCCATCTAAAACACGCCAGAGGATGGATTGGAGTTGTGTTTGCCCTCTAAGAATGCAGCGAAGCTGTGTGGGGCCTATGTGTGTATGCATGCGCAAGCACTTATGGCGTTCATCTCTGTGTGACTGTGGACGTCTGGAGGAGAGAGAAGCCTCATCTGTTACAAGCCTAGCCCGGCCGGCCCGCCACGTGCAGTAGAACGACAGGGTGTCACCGCCAACGACAGTGATGGATGCCCTGAATTCTGTAGGCAACTTGGGCAATTGGACACATTAACAACAGGCACCTGTTTTTCCCTCCATACAAATCTATTAAAAGATAACAGCAATGGCGGCTCCCGCACTATTAGTAAATTATAGCTCTGTCTGAGTGAGGTGTGTGGGCCGCCACCTTACCACCTTCCCCCACCCATCCTTCTCTGCTGCACTTGTATGCGGCAGTCTCATAGTGCCACCTAGTGGCAGCAGCAATTAAGTCTTCTCATAAACGTCAATGCATTACTAATAAAAAACAATAGAGCTTCTTTTATTCCAGATTTATGTAACGATGAGAAAATAACACATGAATATATGCATTTTAGACAATTCCACTGCATGCAATTTTTCCCCCATTTCCAAATTGCGAAATGACTATTTATCCGGGACAATGAAGCTGATGTAAAATCCATTGTGATCTTCTATAGATTGTCTTCTAAGCACTCTCCTTAAAAGGAGACCACCAATACTCTCCACATGACAACATTATTACACAGCTTGCGCTCCAGATCAGGAACCCCCACCCAAATATATGTCACATAAATCCACTGTCAGTAAATATTTCTGTCTGCGAGAGGCACCTGTGTTTGTGAACCGGTCAAGAATTAAGGGAGAACTAAACTAGTAAATACTTTTATGGCAAGGCAATTTGTCAGGACGTGTAAATGTCTCCAATTCCCAACAGCACTGATGGAAAATTTACAGTCACTCTGGAAGTGACAATGCACAAAAAAGAAGCACTTTTTACTCTCTCTCTCGGCTCCCTCAGACCACTAAAACCTTCCCATAAATCTCCCCAGACTCCCCCAGATGTCTTCTGTTGTCGGATATCATGCCTTGACAATGCCTTCCACCATCATTGTCTTGACAGAAATATGATATGTGGAACCGCAATGTCACATCACTTAACATGATTTAGCCTAAGCTAGCCTGCACCATTTTAATCAATCAAAAATGTCACCTTTTTTCCCCTGTAATGATAGTAGAGGTATAGGATCCATGTGTTGGGGGGGTGATCTATAGGACTTAACTGGGTGACTGATTTATGGCTCCTGCAAGCTAATATACTAAAGGAGCCTCCTCCTCTCCTGTCATCAGGGTCTATATGAAATTAGCAAATAAGTATGGCCGTATTACTGCACTGGCAGGTGGTGAGAAGTCGATCTGTGTCAGATGAACTCTCTATATTACGTGCTACAGGTCGGAAATCTGTCCAAAAATCTTTATAATGCACCATGAGTCAATAAGGCCAAAGTTTCCTCAGCAAGTTTCGACTAATATGACAAACAAATGTCAGCTGCTTTCTAAGAATTCCCCATTGCATTATGTCTAACATCAAATAACATATTGGAAATTTTTTTATTTAAAAAAAAAAAAACTGTTTTAAAAAGGTCAGCCTCAACCAATCTTATGTAACCAGCATTATTTGAAATGACTAGTAGATTTAAGACACAGCTGACTGTTCTCAAAACATTTATTTGCAATCTTCCCTCCACTGCTGATTAGAATGTGACCCTGCACAGGCAGGAAAGCACACATACAGCTGCACATACCCCAAAGCGATATGACTGCCACCGCACCATCCAGCTGATATTGGAATTTTGCGAAAAGAGCAAGCCAATAGATAACCTATTACAAAACTATAAGGGATCAATAGCTAATTTCTGTGCATTGATTACCACTTGGACATTTAACATGTGCCCTGTGGCCACAACGTGTGTTCCGCAAGCTTAGATCCCCACTGACCCTCATGAGTATTAAAATTATTGATTCAGACAGAGGACTAAAAATGTCAAACTGTTCATTAATCTTAATAAAGACTGGACTTGACCAAGGAACCTTTCTCCCAATACAAGGATACATCCCATCCAACCAGGAGCCCATATGCAGCATAGATTAATGAGCTTCTATTGAGGACTGTGATCTGAAGTCTTTGCCATTATTAGATCACTCACATTGATTACTTTGTTGTCAACATGTTAGAAAAACAACCTGATCATAATAGCCTGGTTTTGATTTACATACACATTTCAAGAACCTCTTACCAAAAACAGTGCTAATGAAGCCTATGTGCAATATAAACGTCTGTACTGATACAGTACTTCTGTTCTATTGCAGATGGACCATAATGGACAAATGTTATCATACGCTCCCTAACAGCTAGTTTTGTCACCGTTTTATATCGATGAGTTTTTAAACCGGTTTGTCCACAGTTTAATGAGGGGCCCAACGGAGGATTTGGTTTGCTCACTTTTCTGACTTTTAATTATTTTTATATTTTTGTTGTACTTGCTTATGTAATTGGTGCCCTCGTGTATTTTGATTTGTTTTGGGTGTTGTTGCATAGATATTCAGTGTCCAGGGAGAGACAAGCAAGCTTGACTCATGAACTGATCTTTCAAATGAACCGTAAAGAACTATAAATAATTGTAAAAGTTGGGCACAGTTGATCATAGCATCCTGTTACACAGACTGGAGCATGTCATGAGGATTAAGAGGGAGCACTGGGCTGGTTCAGGTCATATTTATCAAGAGATTGCGCTTTTCCATGGTGGTAATAATATTTCCTCTTCATATAGGAGGGTTCATCTTGGTGTACCACTTGGTGCACCACTCTTTTCTACCACTGACAGCTGGTGAAAAATATTCTGGGTGGGGCCATTTCATACGAACTTACTTTCAGTAATCATTCCAAAATAGTTGAATATAAATGGCTACATTACAGTGATCTGTGAAATGGTCATTCTTAACGCAATAAGAAGCAGCGCCCTCTTGTGTCAATGTCATCACATACAACTTGGTTGCACGTTTGGCTTACAGGTGATTATCTTCTTCACCTTTCAGGCATCGGATTCTATGATGCTGACTGGATTCCTGCTGCTGTGTGCAAAACTTGTCTAATTGGCTGGCTGATGCAATGACTATAAAACAAAAAACTAAATTACCTTATTTTAGATCTTATGTTTGTGTCTCCAAATTAGAAGAGCTGAACAATATGATTATCATTTGGGTGCACTAGAGTGACTCACAAATTATACAACAAATGTGTTCACACATAACTACTGTAGGTTTTTATAAGATATCAGACATTAAAGCCAGGTACAGAGCAGTGTGGGGCTTTGATGTTAGACATCAAGGCCTGACACATAATTAGGTTAAACCAAGGAAATGTACAAAATGAAACAAAATCATATCTCACAACATAAATAACGTAATCAGTGTTGTGTAAAATGCCGAGCACACCAAAAGCCGTTGTGCCAAAAAGTATCCTCAAAAAGAAACATCCAACAACATGCGCCAAAGTACAAACCTACCAGGCTGCAAGGAATCCAACTGGACGACTGAAAGAAGTGAAGGAAATTGTGCCTGAAAGCATCAACAGCACGAAGAAAGAGTGCTATGATGTTGTGGATCTCCTGGCCTGTCTTGAGAAGGCAAAAGCTTATCTTGCCAAATCGGAGATGATTTTAAAAGAAACTCCATCAGTATCTAAAAGACTGAAGCAAAACTGTCATAGTGAGCTTTCAAATGTTGCTGGAACTCTACAAAAGGTTTCCAGACAATTACTGGAGCACTTCACAAGGCCAGCTTTCAGTGTCACGGTAGGAAAACAAAGTAATGACAATTTACAAACTACAGAAGAGACAGAATTGGCTGGCAGCTCCTGCGGAGATCTACCTGAGAGATCTGTGTCCAGATCGCAAAGTTGTCCACTTGAGAGCCCAAAGCTGTACCAACACCAGCAGGAGCAGGACCCAGAAAGTACAAACCTGAAGCCCGTTCCCCCTCCATCCATTTCAAACACACCTAAATACGAGTCTTCGTTACCTAAGACCAGATGTGCATCCACTTATGGCACCAAAGAAATATCACATCCCAACAATGTGGAGTTAAACAAATGTCTTCCAAACCTCTGTACACCTATTTGCAATGAGAAAAATCAAGGAGGGCAAAACTTACCTCTTCCTGCAAACCAGCCCAATGTGCCAGGCAGTGTACCATCCAGACCATGCAGTGATAAACTGCCTTTCACCAGGAAGCAGAATCAAGTGAAATTCCGTGACACTGCAGGCGGCTCTGAAGACTTAACCAAAGCAAAGCACAAATCCAATGAGATTTATTTACCATTCATTCCTGAAAGAGTGCCCATTCACCACAACAAACTAACAAGAGCCATTAGAATGAAACAAGATCACAACATGAGGGAACTGTTTGGACTTTGATCGTGAAGTTAGAAATTATAATATGGAAAACTGGTCTGATTAGGACAGCGTGTTCATTCCACCATGGGTTGTGCTGCTGTGTTTGTGTGCAAATCATCTTTGCACACCATCAGCTGGGAGTTGTAGTCCAAAGAATATTTTGTATCATTCAAGCCGGTAACATGTTCCCTTTCATAGGACTACAAGCATGACTGGAAACTAATGAAATAATTTATTGCTTCTTTCAGACTTGTTCTGTGAACATTAGTCTAACGTTAATGCAACAGTTACTAATAAACACTATTGTCCTCTTTGAAAGCTGTTAACTTGAAACATTTTCTCTGTAGATTTGTTGCTTTATTTCTCTTTCTATCTCACTGTCTTCTGTAGATATCTGCATCGTGTGCAATGTTTTTATAAAACCACCAATATAAGAAATGTGACAAAGTTTAAACATTACAGCACAGACGACTATTATGTTAAAAATAGAGAGATATCACACATCAGGAAGCCCTGACTACAACCCTTTTACTGTCTCTTACCGATACCTTTTTTGGTTTGATGAGTCTTCAAAGTCGTAAAATAATCCAGACTGCAGTGGGTTGCACCCTTCAAGGTAAAGGAGCAATGTTGTCTATGCCTAAAAGCAAAAGACGACTACGTAATCTGATCTGCCAAACTAATTTTAGAAGTGGTCAGCGATGCGTTGTGAACACACAAGTTAAACGCGACTCCTAATACTGCAGTTTGACGTACCTGCTCCAAACTCCAGCATGTGCCTCACCATCGCATTGTAGACCTTTGCTTTCAGTCTTGCACATACTGAAATCTTATCTTACCAATTTTCTACCCCTGGTCCAAAAAATCTTGCCGTCTCTTCGCACTCTCTCTGAACAAGAAGGGGCTCAGAGCTGATCCTTGGTGCGGTTCCACTTGCACCTTGAACTTCCCTATTATAACTACAGGAATGGGATAGCATTCCACTTAGTTAGAGCTGTCATGCATATCTGTACCACTCCAACATACTCATACTACACAATGCAGCTCCCTGACCTTGACCAGGCTCATATGGTGGCACTCCTCTGCTGATGGTGTGCTGGTTAACAGAGGAGCATGGGGAGATAGGGCAGGTGGAAAGACAAGCAAAGGACAGACATACAGCAGGCCCGTGCACAGTGATGATTTAATTGTACCATGCACGTCATATCTACATGGAGATGTAATGGACAGATCTAGTGCTCCAGTAGACTTGAGTGGGCATTCATACTTCAGTATGTTTATGGAATGACTGGCCCTAGTGTAAGTGCACCCTAGTTTTTGCCTGCCATAACGGAGGAGATCTGGCAGAATATGTCTGGAGTGGCAGGATATAAATGGCAGCAGATGGCAAATCGGAGAGGGAGGGCAGGTTAGAAGGGCTGGACATATTAGTTGCGAGAAGCTGGCAGGTATTACAGGGGAATAAATATTATTAGGAGTCAGGAGAAGGAATAGATGGAATGTATACCTTCCTCGTTAGCATAGTGGTAAGTATCGCCGCCTGTCACACGGGAGACCAGGGTTCCATTCCCCGACGGGGAGGCTAGCACTTTTCACAATTTTGTTGTACCATACAATGACAATAAAAGCATCTAATGATTCCTTTGCTGGGCCAGACCCTCATTGGAGAACAATACTGGTGTTATTTAGTAACTGGTGTTACTAAAGAAATATTCAAGTTAACTGCTTTCAAAAAAGACAAGTGTTTATTTGTAACTGTTGCATAAAGAGTTCACTGATATTCATAGAACAAGTCTGAAAGAAGAAATAAATTACTGTTTCCATGTTTGCAGTCCAATGGAAGGCGAAATATTACCGACTTGAAAGATACCAAAATTTATATGGACTACAACTCCCAGCTGATGGAAACTCCATGCATTATGATGTATATATTTAAAAGTTGATTTTCACACAAACACAGCAGCACAACCCATGGTGGAATGAACACGCTGTCCTAATCAGACCAGTTTTCCATATTATAATTTCTAACTTCACGATCAAAGTCCAAACAGTTCCCTCATGTTGTGATCTTGTTTCATTCTAATGGCTGTCGTTAGTTTGTTGTGGTGAATGGGCACTCTTTCAGGAATGAATGGTAAATAAATCTCATTGGATTTGTGCTTTGCTTTGGTTAAGTCTTCAGAACCGCCTGCAGTGTCACGGAATTTCACTTGATTCTGCTTCCTGGTGAAAGGCAGTTTATCACTGCATGGTCTGGATGGTACACTGCCTGGCACATTGGGCTGGTTTGCAGGAAGAGGTAAGTTTTGCCCTCCTTGATTTTTCTCATTGCAAATAGGTGTACAGAGGTTTGGAAGCCATTTGTTTAACTCCACATTGTTGTGATGTGATATTTCTTTGGTGCCATAAGTGGATGCACATCTGGCCTTTGGTAACGAAGACTCGTATTTAGGTGTGTTTGAAATGGATGGAGGGGGAACGGGCTTCAGGTTTGTACTTTCTGGATGCTGCTCCTGCTGGTGTTGGTACAGCTTTGGGCTCTCAAGTGGACAACTTTGCAATCTGGACACAGATCTCTCAGGTAGATCTCCGCAGGAGCTGCCAGCCAATTCTGTCTCTCCTGTAGTTTGTAAATTTTCATTATTTTGTTTTCCTACCGTGACATTGAAAGCTGGCTTTTTAAAGTGCTCCAGTAATTGTCTGGAAACCTTTTGTAGAGTTCCAGCAACATTTGAAAGCTCACTATGACAGTTTTGCTTCAGTCTTTTAGATACTGATGGAGTTTCTTTTAAAATCATCTCCGATTTGGCAAGATAAGCTTTTGCCTTCTCAAGACAGGCCAGGAGATCCACAACATCGTAGCACTCTTTCTTCGTGCTGTTGATGCTTTCAGGCACAATTTCCTTCACTTCTTTCAGTCGTCCAGTTGGATCCCTTGCAGCCTGGTAGGTTTGTACTTTGGCGCACGTTTGATGTTTCTTTTTGAGGATAATATTTGGGAAAATGGCTCCTGGTGTGCTCGGCATTTTACGCAACACTGTAATTATGCTATATTTCTGTTATCTTTACCTTATTTGTGTGTTGTGCTTGGATGTTAAACATCCAAGCTCAATGTTACTCTGTGTATTTGGCTTTAAAGTCTGTTAAGTTATATACATAAATACCTTTTAATATGTGTTTTATAGAAGATGTAACATACACTAATAGGCCTAAATGTTGTTAATCTTGTCAAACCCCTCTAGTTTTGGAGATTTTAATCTCCAAAATTAGAGTATAGAGTTCTAAAATGTCTCTTACTTTCATTCAAGATAATCCCCGATGTGAGAAGAACATTGCATTTGTGGAAAAACCTATCCTATGTATTTAGCCTTCCTCTGAATCTACAACAGATAATGAGTGTATAATCCTGCCCACCTACATTGCTATTCTCTTGAGAAGATACTACGCGGGTGCTTTTTGGCCACTTGTCTCACAGGCAGATTCTAGAGCTTTAAAACTACAGACCAGAGCAGGAAGACTGAAGGCTCTCCTATCCATTGCTTTGGTTAGCCCTGGGTAAGTTTTCATTACATGGGTCTGATGTAGGGTTGATAGTGAAAGCATGATAAACCACAAATCCAGCAGACTGCTCATTTAGCAGTTTTCTTATTTCATAATTTTAGTAACACTATCACTGGGCTTAGGTTGAAACATGAACACTGATTTTGCATGCCTCTGCATTTGGATTGGACAGGAGTCAAAACATCACAACTTATCTCACCACCTTCTTCTTTATCAGCTGTTTGGCTCCCTGTTAAGTCATAGCCCCAGGAGAGAGTGCTGAGATGGAGTTTGCCCTGTGGCACTGCAGACGTGCAGCCGTCAAGTCACACACATCACTGTGAGGTGAGACAGGACCCATTATCTCTCACATGGTTCTACAAGAGGAGAAAAACATTTATTCTTCTGTTGCAAGCTTAATTCTCAGGACAGTTGTGGGCTATTGCATTTGATTCTGGTAAGTGAAAGTTTTTGTCTTTACACCTGCATCACATGAGATTGAAGCAGTTATGTATCTCACATCACTGCCTACAGATCAAAATATTTGTTCTGCTCACAAGTTCTTTGTTAATTTACATTGTCTTAGTAAGTTTTTACAACATTGTTTCCTCACTTTTGAGAGTAATTTGTGCTCGCTTAAAAAAAATAAAAAATACAATAAAATAAAATAAGGAAAACCTTTGGCGTTATGCACCGTTTGTCCATCGGGTAGCAGTAGAGCTCCATCTTTGATAGGTTGGATCGACTCCCACCCACCCATTTTCTTGACCCATCGCGGGGCGTTTCCTGAGCGAGCGCATTCGGTGCCATCTTGGCGGCCAAGATCAGTCGAAGTGTTTCCGATTGTTGCTGTCCGTCATCTGCTCCAGCCTCGGTTTCCAAACGACTTCGGGGCGCCATGCCTTCCGTGCAAAGTTTCTCGATAAGCTGCGAGGCGCTGAACGAGCACGGGACGTTTTCCGAGGGAGACGCTCTGCGAGGCAAAGTAACGCTGGCCTTAACTAAGCAGATCACCGTGGAAAGCATGTTTGTTAAAGTGACCGGAGACGCGAGTGTGCGTTGGACTAAGAGGGTCGGCGACCGCAATTACACCTATTCTGCAGAACACAGATATTTCAAGTTGAAGCAGCCTTTAATTCCCGCATGGGTGAAGGGTAGGTGGTAAATCCTTCATGAATTACGCACGTGTCATGTTGCTTTTCACCACGACCTTATGGCAAACTGATAATAATAATAAATAATAATAATAGCAATTGATTTTATTCCGTACAAATACTACGGATTATACATGTAATGCTGCTGTCTATGCTTCTGCACGTATATAATTACAACTGCAAGTGTTCCAGTACTTGACTATCTTTTCAGTTCTTGCCAGTGGTAATTAGTCTCCTGCTTATAATAGAGCAGTCAGTTTAATATAGCAGGTAACAACTGTGAGCAATAACGCTCAGAATCTTTCCCTTTCAGACCCTGTTCTTCCAGGTACCCATGTGTATGATTTCATCTTTAACTTACCAACATGGTACAGTAAGAGAATTATTAAAACATGGTTATCTGTGTGTTTTGGAATTGTTTTAGTAACCTGCTTCTAACAGGCAATACTTTATTCTGGGCCATAGTGTATTAATTTTACCAAAAACAAAATTAACCTGCCGGTTTTTGATTCCAGTGGGATGCCTTCATCGTTCAGAGGGAGTCACGGAAAGATCGTTTACAAGCTGACAGCGACCCTGACCAGGAGTTGGAAGCTGGACAGAACTGCAGAGCAACAGCTGAACTTTGTCTCCAGGTCCATCCCACACCTTCAGAATTTCATGGTGAGCCCAAGGTTTGAACACTTTCACGGCACAATTTCAGACTTCCCGTGCGGTATTACTGCGTGTACATGTCACCACCGTAGATGCCAGGTGGCTTGCTGTTTAGGAATTGCTTATTTAGTATGGGTGTAAAGTCTTTTGATAAGTTAAAGTAAAAGTCTTTAACCACCGTTTTAAGCCTAAGTCAACCCTTGAATATAGCCATATCAGTAATTACATCTTGACATGCTAAATAATGTCATCACCTTCAAAAGAGAAACTCCTGAAATGTATAGCAGAACTACCATTTCTACAGCAGATATTTTGGAAAACTCATAGCAGCTGTTGATGGTGTTCAATCAGGTGCTAAAGTTCTCCTCATTGCTGGTATCAGTGGGTGTTGGAGCAAATGCAAAAAATAAATAAAATAAAAATGTATAAAGCACTGACCATCAAAGTGCTATACACGCTGATTTAAAAAAAAAAAAAAGCAAAAACACATCAATAAATGCAAAAAATACTAAGAAACAATACCCAAAACACAGCACACATTTAAAAGAGGACATCACTGATGAAAGCCTAAAACCTATAAATGAATGGGTCTTAAGCTATGTAAGTCACCTCTTTTACATGAAAAGGAACGGGGTCTGATCTAAGACCTCGAGATTCTTTACCCTGTCTTTAGTACATACAGTAGCACTCTGTGGAACCCCATGGCCAAAAGGATGCAGATGAGTAAAAATCATTGTTACAGAAAAACATGTTAAAATCTCCCTGATAGGTAAGATCTCAGCCGTGTCAGTAATTCTTTAGCCTGTCTAATGACAGTGATCCACTGCATCAAATGCAGTGCTACGTTCTAAGAATAGAACAGATGCTGAGCCTGAGTCCATGGCCACGAGCAAGTCATTAACAACATTTGCAAGAATTATCAGGCTTCAAAACGTTAAACGCTACATCACACCACAAGTCTAATTGATTACCAAATCGAAATCACTCCGCAACAATAAAAGACTTACCCGTAGCAGTGACTGGAAAAAGGCCAGTGTGGACAATGGGGGGGAAAATACTGGCACATGAGGGCAGTGAGGAACAGGTAGAAACAATCAGCAATCAGGGAAGAGGATCAGGCAGGTGGCCCATGAGGGAGGGGAAGTGGCCTGAAATGAGAGGAGAGTTCCCTTTCAAAATAAAACAAGAAGTTAGGAGACAAGAGACCAAACCTAACTGCGAAGTGACATTGTCATGCTCTGCTGAAAACCTTTGTTGCCTTCCATACTGGAAATTCTTCTTTAATCTGTCAGTCTCACGGCTGATTGTTTTTGATTGCTTTCAGTCTGTAATGGCTGCAACTTGAGCTTAAAAGGTTTCGCATTAAAGTGGCCCAGATTGACCGGGTTTGAAAAAGAACGGCGGGAGGAAATTGGTGTCCGCTGCTAAATTCAAACTGTTTACGGTTTTAGTTTACAATTCCCTTTACTGCCGTGACACTAAGATGAATTATTTAATTTTTTTTTTAATGTAACTTTTTGGAAATAATTTGGATATTTGAACACGAAAAGATGCAAAACTGTGTTTAAACTTATTGCTCTTTGTTGATCAGGTACAGCAAATATGCACCACAAACAAGGAGTTGGGATTCTTCTCCAGGGGAAGTGTACACATGGATGTCATCCTCAACAGGAGAGCTTATGCTCCAGGTAATTTAAGTGTCTTTCAAACGTGCTTACGCAACCATATTAAATGTACCACTTAATTAGTTATATTAGTGTTTTCGGTGCTGTACCTGTACAGATGTTCTGTTGTGTAGTGTAGTTCCTGCTACATTGTCTTATGTGGAAGTTGAACTAGAAATGCCGAGTGCTAATCAGTGATTTTCTCTTCCCCATCAGGTGAAACTGTTGCGATTGCTGCTAAAATCAACAATTCCTCTTCCAGCGAGATGACGCCCAAATTCAAGTTAATCTGTGACGTGGTTTATCGTGCCCAAGGCAACACAAATCACGAAAGCAGCACCATTGCCAGTGTGTCTGACCACTGCGTGGCACCCCAAACACAGAAGACCGTTGACTGCACGCTCCAAATTCCCAGTAATCTTTTGTACTCAATCCAGAACTGTGACATCATCACAGTGGAATATCGCTTGAAGGTACGCGATGGTCTAGTTGTCTTGATAATATCCTCAGATCAGACGTCTTCCTGCTGCATCACGTCTTAATGAATACGTGGGGTTTTTTTTTTTTTTTTCCTTTGCTCTTCAGGCCTATTTGGATGTCAGCTTTGCTTCAGATCCAAAGGTTGTCTTCCCCCTGCTCATTTGTCCACATAGTATGATCTATGGCGCTGCCGCCAGGCCATGCTCAGCCAGTGCCTTCGGGGGACCGGGCAACAGTGATTTTCCTCCTCCTGCAGCAGCGGCCAGTCCCTATCCTGCTGAAGCTATAGGAGCTGCGCCGATCGCCAGTGCTCCTCCTCCGCTCGTGGCTATGGGTCCTTACCCTTATTCGGCGGGGCCGCCTCCTCAGTACCCTGCTCAACCAGCGTTCGCACCAGGGAGTCACCCATACCCACAGCTGGCTTCGCCATATGGGAGTGAGTTCTCTTCGTCCTCTGTGCTCCACCCTCCACCTCCTTCAGAGATGCCACCGTCGAATGCATATGCCACCGCTCCGCCCTATAGTGTAGCACAAGCTTCTGCGCCGCTACTGAACACAGACTTCCTGTCTCAGCGGGACGAACCTCCCCCATCGTATTCGCTTCTTTTCCCAGAATCTTCTGCTGAACAATCTTAATAGCAAGCAATAGAATGTACACTAAAAAAAACAAAACAAAAATACTAAGCAACTCCAGAAAGTCACATCTGTAACTGATTTCAGGAGGTAAACACTCGATTGTACACGGTGTTCTGTGCCTATTGGTTCATTACGGTCTCCAACCACTACTATCAAGACATGTAACGTGCCTTGTTGAATTTTTAGATCAGTATTATAGTAAATAACAACTTCCTACCTCCCCTTTGTGTTGTTTTAGGGCCTAACCAAAGGGCCGTTAAAATTCTAAATTATATTTTCAGTATTGGAAATTTTTATTTTTTTAAAAAAAAATGTTCCTTTAATAATTTTCTTTACATTTCAAGTTCCAATGGTGAGGTGACCAGAAAACAGTGCCTAAGTTTTTATACGTCCTTACTGTGATAAAATTAGTACTGATCAAAACTGGACCGAAGTGACATTTTATTCCCTTATGAACATGAGCTTTATTAACAGTCCTAGCAGTCATGACTAAACCTGATGGATCCACTGTTGAAATCTGTGTGTGTTAACCCTCCATGTAACCCACTGAATAAAGCATATCGCTAGTCTCCTTCCTTTCCTTGTACTTTAGCATTTGGATTTTCTTTAAGTGGCTTTTCTTGAGTAAACTGCTAGTGCAGAATAGAATTTATCCATTGAAATCAGATGTAGGTTTTATTTTTCAGTATTAACAACAATTAACAGGAAATCATCACTCTGTAACTCCCAGTCAGTCATGCCACCGGCATATTTTCCTGTCCAGTAAGGAAGTAATGATGTTAAATCAGTTTTCTCTGGTACCATTATTGATACAACCCCTATAAAGGATTTTATTTTATTTATTTTTTTCCAGGTAGTGGCCACAAAGAATTTCCATCTTGTAATCCTTTATGGGTGATTTTATTTTAGAGGGGCTTCCCCCTCCACAGGGCCCTCCCCACTCATGGCAGCAGGAGGCTGGATCTGCAGCCCACAGCAGTTGTGTGAAGTTCCTCCAGGATGCACATCCCTGTGTGCTGTTTTCAGAAGGCTTGCCGCCTCCCAAATATCACAATAAAAGCAGGGCATGATGTCACTGGAGTGTTTATTTATGATTTGTTGTATGTTTCCATGCAAACAAAGTTGGTTTTTACTCCTGGAGAAAGTGAGGCTGGGAGTGTTTTGAAAGCTGCTGAAGAACTGTTGACATTGGATAATAGGCCACAAAGTGTGGCCTATTCAGATGGGCTGGTCCGGAAATTCACCTTCCGCGTCGTGTGAGCGCCTGTAGATTCAACGGCACCGGAGTCGAAAACAGGAGAAAACCATGTCCCCGATAAAGGATTTCGAGCTGGTTTACGTAGCCCCGAACAAGGAGAACATCTTCTCTAACGGAGATACGGTGGCAGGCAAGATTACTTTCGTACTAAAGAAAGACACCAAAGTGAAGGGTGTCGTCGTCAAGGTGAAAGGTGAAGCTCGGGTCCACTGGAGCGAAGGAACTGGGGATCGGAGAAAAAGCCACAGCGACCACAGGAGATATTTCAAAGACAAAGTCTGCTTAGTGGAAGAAGGTAAGACGCGACCGGAATTAGTCACAGGGCTGAAGGGAAGACAGGTAAATACAAGTAAATACAGGTAAACTGCGCAAGAACCAGAACCAGCCTTAAGTAGTCAGATAATATACTTGAGAACAGACATGGGGGCCGCCGACAGCAGCAGGGGTGGGTGGGGCGTCATGGCCGAACGTATTATCAGCATTTAAAATAATACCATTTAAACATAAGGTTATATAAGGTTTTGACGGTACTTGTGTTGTTAAATGATGACTGGCTAATTTGTGTAACATAGATTGGCCTTTTGATTTTACATTTTAAAGCTGTGGTTGGATTAGTTATCTACCTACCAAAGATTAACTAAGATAGAGGTTCTTCTTCTTCTTCTTCTTCTTCTTCTTCTTCTTCTTCTTCTTCTTCTTCTGCTTCTTGCTGGAATAGAGAAAAGTGTCTATTGTTTTATTTTACAGACGTTGTCCTCCCTGAAGGAGACCATAGCTTTGAATTCAAGCTGAAAATCCCACACGGGTAAGTGGGACATTTCTTCGTAGTATTGAGTGATTATAAGAATAACTGATTGTGCGGACTGGTCTTGTCTCAAAGGGACTTTCCATCATCCTTCAAGGGGTTTCATGGCAAAATTGTTTACGTGCTTCAAGCAAAGATTTCAAGAAGCTGGCGTGTGCCTTCTTGCGAGGAGAAAGAGCTCGCTTTTGCTTCAGGGTCTTTTCCACACCTTGGCTCTGCAATGGTGGGCACATTTTCATTGATAGAATTAGAATAGCAGACATTAAATACAGAAAGTGTTTCTGATTACATTATTATTTTCCAGTATCCCACCTCCGGCTCAGTGAACAAAGAGGTTGGAGTTTTCTCCAAAGGGCAAGTCAGTTTGTCAGCTTCTCTTGACAAAAAGCTTTGCTGTCCAGGTAAGCCAGTCTCACTGGTTTTTAGAGAAGGAATATTGGAATCATAACTAAATCAAAGAGATATGATTCAGGTTTTTCATGTTTTTTTCCCTCCTACAGGTGATACGTTGTTTATTACTGGCACACTCTGCTATAGCTCTTCAAAGGATACAAGGCTGAAGTTCAGTTTACAGCAGAAAATTGTGTACCGCGCCCATAGCTCGACTAATGTCAGTCACCTGAGCTTGTATAAAATGGCCGGGGAAACCATCAAAGGGAACTCAGAAGAAACCTTCTCCTGCCAAATGAAGATTCCTGATGATGTCATCAACACTGTCCAGAACTGTGACATCATTTTTGTTGACTACTATGTCAAGGTACTTTTGGTAATATTTAGTACCATAATATTTCTCGCAGTAAGAGTGGCAAGAGATCGCGAGTCAGTATTCCAGAGTTCTACAAGTGAAATTTAGATCTGCATGACAATTGAAAGACTGTTGTGACCTGTGTGCTCACAGTCGTTTTGTGCTTCATCATGCAAAACGCATCAACACTGTGTGGAAACACCGTCCTTGAGGGCAGCAATCCAGCCGGGTTTTCTGTCCTCCCAGGCAGGAAAAAAAAAAAAGAGCTTTCACCAAGGCAAGGGGGGAGATGAAAGGGTTGACTGCATGATAGGTCAGAAAACTAGGTTGGATTGTGGACCTCATGGTCTGGGTTTCCACACCTGAGCATGTGTACAGGAATTTGCATGAGCAACAAAGCACTATGTGCATTTCATTGGCTCATTTTAACATAAAATGTTGCGATATTGTGCACCATGTTGCTTTAGCGCTGTTACTAATGTATGTCAATTGTCATTTTGCTGAACATCTTATCTTTTCAAAGTTGATATAAAACTATTTACATAAGTTTAGCAAAAGCGGTGTAGAGTGTACACACTTGTTTACCTTCAGATTTCTCTCTTTTTACAGGTGTATGTGGACATCAGCTTTGCCATTGATCCAGAGGTGATGCTACCGGTGGTCATTACATCCAGATTACCAAGCCACGCCTTTGGTCAGACTGGTCCTCTCCCTGCTGGAGCAGGTGGAGCTCCGAGTTACAGTGACTTCCCTCCACCCACCTTTGCTCCTGGACCTTATCCCGTACCTGCACCTCCAGGGCCGTATGGATACCCAGCACTTAATCCCACCCAGTACGGAAACCCAGGTGGCAACAACACTAGTTGGCCACAGCAGGCCGCTCCCTATGGTTTTTCTGCTCCAGCTTTTCCTCCATCTGTAGATCAACAGCAAATGCCTACTGCACCACCTCTTTTTGAACAGCAACCACCCCCAAATTATAGCTCCCTCTATCCATCTGTGCATGGAAGTTACAGCAACACTGGGTCAGATGAAAAACAATAAGGATCATAATTTAAATAATCCAGATACATCGTGTCCAAAACTACTTCCCATTCCTGGTCGAGCTCTATGAAATAATGATGACAAATTTAACTTTGTCAACAGCAAGCCAATACACAACCACAAATACACAGAATAACCTGTGGAAAAGACAGACAAATGGATTTATTGATCTCTATGAGCACTGGTGAGATAACCAGAAGGAAAATTAAAATAGATTCTCATCTCTATTTGCTGGTCTACTATTTAACATTTGATTTTCCTCATGTTTTAAACACATTTAAAGAGAATAGAAAAAACTATGGATGCCATTTTCTTGGCTCTTGGAGAGATTCTCAAGCTTTCTCCTGCTCTCTCTCTCTCTCTCCCTCTCTCTCTCTTCCATCTGTAAAATTGAGAAGTAGAGGGGTGATAAACAGCAACTTTATTAGAATATAATAGAATAGATCCCATTATTCATCCCAGAGATGGGAATTTCTCAGTAAACAGACTGTATAATAAAGGAGCTTGCAATACTCCAGGTGACAAGGACCTTAAATTGATCAAAATATTACAGAAAAATCTTGTAAAACCATTGCATAACAGCATTTTAAAACTTTAGTTTCATCAAACTGTATTCATGGTTGGCGCTTTGTGTCAGTCGCATGCTTGTTTGATGTGTCTATGTCCTTTAATAAAGATTATTATGTAAAAGTAAAGTTAGTTAAAAGTGCAACAAGCGACATTTCCAGTAAATTGTTGTGAAATTCCACTGAATTGTTGCAAGGAGGCAATATTAGAATACGGGGTGTGTCTATCTGGAGCCTCTGTGAATAATGGTATCTCTGATTCCAGAGAGAGGCGTGTAAAATACTGAGCAAAGATGATCAAAATGTCTCCGATCAAAGAGTTTCATTTGGTTTACAATGTTCTTAACTCAGAAGAGACGTTTTCTGAGGGAGACACGGTCGGAGGGACCGTCTCTTTCACTCTGACAAAGGAAAGCAAAGTGAAAAGTGTCCTGGTGAAACTGAAGGGACAAGCGTACGTCAGCTGGGAAGAAGGGATGGGAGACGACAGAAGAAGCTACAGCGACCACCGGAGATATTTTAAAGTCAAAGAATACCTAGTGGCACCAAGTCAAGGCGGTAAGTGGACTTTAGGTTTTGTTTTTTCATCTTCACGGTTTTTAGTGGATTTTGTATTGAATAGCTGGAACAGAGTGGGCGGGGCCTAAACGGAATCCCAATGGTAAATTTAAAATCAGGATCGCAACATTTCCAGCTTGTCTGATCAGTAAAATTCAGAATCAGATGTGTTAATCAGTCTTCCTCAGCTCACAACACACAGGAATGCATTTACCGAAGCAACAGCCAAATGGACATTTTTGCCTTTGGTACATAATGGCGCATGCGTGACAACTGCTGCTGTCACGCATGCGCCTTGCGGCTGCAAGTTCTGTTGATTCGTTTCCGTCTCAATAATCTACTATATTGTTGAGTTTATTGCAGTAATGACTTCAAGATATGTGAAATGGGGAGTTTAACTTCCCATGGGACGTGTCATCTTTGTATTTATAACAAAACCCAGTCCCCTAACGTCTTACTAAAATTAAATGAATGTTGGCATAATAATCTATAAAATAATCACCTAAACAATTATATTACAAAAAGGTGTGTCATTATAAGGTCTCCAGAAAGAGAAGTTATGGTTCTGGTTTTGTTCTCAGGTTATAGACTTCCTCAAGGGCTCCATAGCTTTAACTTTAAGCTTGTAATTCCACAGGGGTAAGTGGGCATTTCTCCAATCTACCATTAATTTTTCTTTGATAAATAATCATTTTATTTTTATTTATTTATTTTTTTTACCTCTATTTCAGAAACTTTCCCTCATCTTTTAAAGATCATACTGGAAAGATCTTCTACACACTCGAAGCAAAGATCTCCAGGAGCTGGCGACTTCCTTCTACAGTAAAAAGAGAGCTCAACTTCACGTCAAAATCTCCAACAAACCATGTCCAGATGCTGGTGTGTAAATGATACACAGAGAATATTTGTCCTTCACCCTTTAAAGGACTTGTGGGAATGAACGGGAAGTCACGTGATTAAGGGCCGCCCACACGCTTTTCTCTAATTGTGCCTGCAGGGGGAGCTAGTTCCCACCTAATGGCTGAGTACGTCTTGAATAATTGTTTCGTTTCCTGGTATTTGGTCTAATCACTGCACAAGGGATTATGATGAATCAAAGCAATATTATTTTCTTTTTCCTTGATGTGTGCTTTTGATTTTTATGATGCTTTGAGCTGGTAAAACCTTTGTTTGATTCGTTCCAGTGTCCTTACTCCAGTTCAATCTGCAAAGATGTCGGCATGTTCTCCAAAGGATCGGTTCGACTGTTTGTCACCGTTGACAAAAATGTTTACACTCCAGGTAAAAACTATTCATCCTTGTGTAAACTACTGGAATACATAAAATGAAGTGAAGATAACTTTAATCACTTGTGCCAGCATGTCCATCTTGCATTTGTCATTTTTTTGATGCCATCATTCTATTTTCAGGTGAGAGTGTAGCCGTTGTGGTCAACATTTCTAATGGATCTTCCACAAAACTGAAACCTAAAATCAAATTACAGGAGTGCAAAGAGTACCGCGCAGGGTCCTCGGTCACTGCCGGGAATAAAACCTTGGGAAAAGCAGTTGGGGACACTATCAACGAGGGTTCAGAGGGAACTGTCACCTGCCAAATTCCAATTCCTGGTGACACCGTCCCCACAATCCGCAACTGTGAAATCCTCTCAGTGGAGTATTATCTCAGGGTGCGTGAGAGTAATAATAATAATAATAAAAAGTAATAATAATAATAGTAATAATACCCATGTCACATGTCGCTATCACATGTGTGCATTTCTGGTTTAGGTTTAGTAAGATGTTGTGGTCTGTTTGCATCATTTCCTGCAACAACAGTTGCCGTTGCAAATATTTCAGTATATAAGTATTTGTGCCACAGCCAGATGTTGTTTTCTATGTTCTTCATTTGATTTCGGTCATGGGCTAAATTAGACTTTGCATGTTCGGCGTGTTGTGCAGGGTTTTAGTGACCTGTTTTGCATTATCTTTCCACTCTAGAAAGATTTACTTTCTTAAACTGCTATTTGTTCTGCAGGTTTATTTGGATCTCAGCTTTTTCCGCATTCCAGAGATACAGTTACAACTGGTCATCATTCCATCTACATTTGCTCACCTGTACTCTGCTGCAGCTGTTGGAGCTCCCAGCTACAGTGACTTCCCTCCACCTTTACCTTCAAGTTTCTGTGGCTATTCAGCACCAAATGTCAATCAGGATTTAAACACAAGAGGGTTTGAACATCAGCTGCCACCAGAGGTCACTGCAGGGCCTCCATCCTCAGGGCATCAAGCCCTGACTGCTCCACCTCTGTTTCAGGAGGAAGAACCTCCGTCCTATCAGTCCCTTTGGCCTCCGTACAGCACTCACGACTACACTGGGTCAAACAAGAAATAACCTCTGATGAGAATGAATCATTTTGAAGACCATTTGGCTCACAGTTGACTCTGCTGAGATCCACCTGACCTCATGCATCTTGTCTACAGATCTCCACTCTGCCTTCTGTTCACGTGATGTTCCCCATTTCTATCTTTTACCCACACTGACTGGGTGAAAAGGAGGGGGAAAAAAGGAGACATTTATCACTCTGACTGAAATTTGGAGACAATGCAGTGAATTTTGTCCTGAAATGTACAGCATTTGCACTTTTTGTATTTATATTTTTTTTGTATAAAAAGTGTATGGGTGTATTAACCTGTCTTTATTCTTCTTCTCTATTATTTTATGTTATCTGCTGTTGCCTCCTATTCTTGCAAATTGTTATCCATTATACTGAAAAGAGAAGCTGACACATTTAAGCATCTGTTGCACTATTGTCCAACATTATTATTTTTTTATTTCTGAAAAATTTTAACTGCCATATCTTTCAATATGAATGTAATGAATAAAGTATTCTACTGAGTTTTAAACGTAATTTATGAGTGTGTGTGTGTGTGTGTGTGTGTGTGTGTGTGTGTGTGTGTGTGTGTGTGTGTGTGTGTGTGTGTGTGTGTGTGTGTGTGTGTGTACATGTGAGCTTGCATATTTCATCAGCAAAGTGAGGACGTATGCTTGGAATCAGGTTTAGGTTAAGATTGGTGCATTTAATATAATCATGAATATACTTAAAAGTTTATATGGGACAGGATTATATCTTCATGACTGGTGAATCTGTTGAATTGTTTTGACACACTCCTGTCAATCTGTCACACTTTACCTAAGCCTCAATAGGTTCAAAAACCATGGTCATAGATTTCCTGCTTTCCAATTTTCCTGGAAACAACAGTCCTTCAAATAAAACAGTTTATTTAAGCACATTGGAGGGAGATAATTCTCATTTTTGTTTTCAGGCTCGGTGCTTCCTCATGGCATTCACAGCTTAGGTTTTAAGATTCAGGGATAGTACATGTAGGTACTTCCCTCCATATCTGTCTCTGCAGACACAAGTGACTTGAGTTAGGGTTAGAGTTAACCCCAAACCCTAATCCTCTGCCCTCCATTTGAAGATCTGACTTGATCTTTCATTTCCCAAGTTGTTTAAAAACACACTGTACATATTATCCACTGTACAGATATATGTTCTGTATATTCTAAACACTGACAACAGCTGAAATACATCATGTTTGTCATTGTGGGGTCAATGTTTGCATGAGCAACAGCCAGCAGGTTGAATAAACCAAAATAGTTCTTCAGGGTTTTTGTTTTTTTGTACAATGAAAACTTTTGATGACACTTGGTTCTGGAAATTCCTAGCTTTGCTTGTGAAGATTTCATTTGTGTCTGTATCAACATTACTGTAGATGTCTTTTCAGACGTCTCAAAATAGAGAAAAACATCACGTGACCACGCGGGCCACCCAAAGCTAGTCCCATTCCTCACAGTCCTGGGAAGACAGTCCCATTCATCTGGGAGCACTGTCCCCCCCCCCACAACAGATTTATGCTCCTTAAATCTCATTGGTAGTCGGTGCGGTTGGAGCATAAAGCTGCAAACACATTCTCCGCGCTGCTGTAGCGATGCAGAGTTTATTGCGTGTGAACAAAACAAAACAAAACAAAACAAAACTGCTTCTCACTAGGCCAATATTATGATTCCTCGACAGCAAAGAAGCAGCGGACCTATTCCAACCACCCAAAATGACACATCCAAAGAGAATTTGCAGTGATGAAGCTGATGGACGCCTCCTTTCAGCCATCCGGGTGATGAATGCGTGCAGCGGGCAGTGCGTGATGGCTTTCTCTCCGCCCACTTGCACTTTCTCCGGCGCAGACAGTCGCGCAGGAAAAGCCAGAACCAAACTCCTGCCATGGAAACACATCTGCGGTGGCGCTGCGTGTGTGTGCTCGCTCTCGTCATCTTAAAAGGTAAAGTTATGCGCAAAACTTAATAACTTTTTCTGGCCGAACTGGCAAACGAAAGTGACGTCAGTGCAGAATTGACTTTAAACGGTGCTGCCAATGCTGGTTTCTATCTAACAAACGACAACTTTGCCCCTTTCCATTGTGTTGGATCCATTTTGATAGATGCTCTGGATATGCATCCTCACAGAGAGAGTGTGGGTGATGTGTTTGCGGTGGGTGTAGAAAGTTGGTGTCTGCAAAGAATAAAGCCTCTTCACTTAAGGCAAAGGAACCTGCCTTTTAACTGATCACGGTCTCCCCACAAATAGATAATACACGATATTTGTGTGTGTGTGTGTGTGTGTGGGGGGGGGGGGGGTAAAGTAATTAAAGCAACGCAAAAATTAAGTAAAGCAAAAATAAACGCTTTCAATGGATTTACCTAATTAACCTAAGTGGTAAATAAAAGTTTGTAATAATGAAGATTATTTATTTATTTATTTATTTATGTGCTTTAGAATTTTGTGCAATCATGCAACTTTAGGCACCAATGATCTTGTGTGTGTGTGCATGCGTGTGTGTTTTTTTCATCCACAGATGTATCAGCCGTGAAGATTCAGAACAAACTGTTGGGGAAATGTCTGCATTTACAGACCAGTAGGGTGTCCCTGGCCGAGTGCACCCCCCACTCAGCCGTACAGGAGTGGAACTGGTTCCCAGAGCACCAGGCTCTGGTGAGCCAGCAGAATGGGGAGTGTCTGACAGCACCAGTAGAGCAGTACGAAGGTGTCCGGTCGAGGCCCTGCAGCTTCCAGGCTGGAACGGACACGAACGGTGCAGCTGAGGAAACGGAGGGTTTGGAGAGCCAGATGTGGTCGTGTTCCAAGAAGGGTCACCTCACTTTGATCGACAGCGGGCTGCACCTTAGTGCCTCATCAGAGTCCACTCTAGTGTTCCTTTCTGGTGAACATAAACACGTAAGAGTATTTCAGTCAGATAATCAAAATCAAGCTTTAGACCCTTGTGACTTAATATTTAAACTCTTCTTTCCCTTACAAACAGGGCAGCAGGTGGCGTGCACTTGACAACCAGACATTGTGCAGTAAGAAAGAGACAACACGCCACCCTCCCCTCCCGCATGAGGGAAAACCACTGGAACCAGTGGCTTATCTGAGTACCACCTCTGATGTAAACATTCAAGCTGAATTGCGTAAGCACCAAAATGTTGCGTTTTTAAAAATCATCCAAAAATCAGCCAATCAACATTCTGGACAGTGTTTTATAACCTTTTACATTTTAATCTTCATGTTTACCTCCACCAAGGAGGTTATGTTTTGGCTGTTGACCCAGTTGACTCATGGAATAATGCCTCAAATTGATTCATTACTGTGATATCACCAATAGAATAGTAATAATAATGATATCTGGCATCAGGACTGCACAGTGCTGATTCCTGTAGTCCTGCATGACCTGAATGAACCTGATACTCGTACAGCACATCCCAAGCATTGCTTCACTCTTGTTTGGGGTTGAGCATCATCAGGCCTTAATGATTAGTGCTGTTTTTTGCTCATTTCCAGCCAAAGGCATGATAGGAGCTGAGATCACGGGGACGAACGTCTTTTCCGCGAGCGTCAAATCCACTGCTGATCCCACTATGATTTTCTTCAGTATGGATTATGGTAAATGTTCTGAACTGCCACCAGGACAAGAGTAATTGTTGTGCATTAGTAGGTGTTTCCCTGGCGTAGCGTGAAATAGGTGTAGGTTTACATTTCTGCCACTAGGCGACGCTAAATGATTAAGAAAAGACCTCAATTTCCACGTCGTCATTGTGCAGAATCTGAGCTATTTAGGGCTCTAAAACTCATTTTTAGTTCAGAGGCCACATACAACACAGTTTGATCCGAGTGGGGGACCAGAGTACTAAAATAATATCATACAAATCATAAATAACAACAACTCCAAATGTATCTCTTGTATTTTGTGTGTACTGTAATAGAGAAATTCATCTTTATAGCAAATAAAAATCCAGTTAATGTCTGGATGTAAGTTTGACCTCCCCTGCTTTAGAACCTATATGAATGAAAAGAAGTGCTGAACAAAATCCATTTTATGTGACCAGGGATTGGCTGGAAGATCACCATGCTAATTCTCAGCTCCTTGGCTCTGGTTCTGGGGACCGTCATCCTCATCCTCAACGTTTACTCCAACAGGTGAAAGCCAAATACACATCACACAACAAATGAGACCCTTGTAATAGCAAATAACATGAACAGTTATTCTTATATGCCAGCGATGGTGGGAACATTTAATAACTGAAACATTCTTATTAGGATATGTAGGATTTTTTTGAGATCTAGGCAAATTAACGAGTCATTGCAAACCGAAACAACTACAAATTTGTTTTAGAGACAACATCCTGCTATTATGAGAGAAAAAAGAAGAGAAATGCTCCTTCTTTTTGTCTCTGTGTACAAGGAGAAGGAAGGTGGTGTGTGTTCTGAAGTCATACACTCCGAGGCCGGACGGCAGCGTTCCAGGATCCCCGGTTCCCAGCGAAAGAGCCCCGCTGACTGAGCACGCCATGCGCCTCCCCCGCTCCTCACCCGCATTACAACGCGGAGAAATCCTGATTGAGTGGAAGGATGGCACTGTCACCCCACTGTATGAAGCCTGAACGTTGCCCGCCCGTCTCCTGAGGCCAGTTCATGCCCTTCTTCCATGACTCCTAATGTTACTGAAGCATTTTTTTTTTTAGGTGTTTTTGTGAGATGTGTCTGATAGATAAAATATTGACCTTGAGGGCTAGAGTTAGGACTAAAGGGTGAAGAAACAGTTAAAAAAAACAAAAAAAACACTTGACATTAATAACTAAAATGTCAAACTCTTGTGACTAATATTATCAGGATGTCAGGAAATAAAATTAACAGTTGAGTTGGAAGTTTGCGGTTTTAGAGATAGAAACATTGTACAGTTCAGTGACAGTTAACTTGTGTTTCCCCTTAACAGCACGAGGAGGAAATGGTAACCTAGTTTTTTGTTTTTTTTTAATATTTATTAAATGGAAGATATTTTAGTCAAGTCATGCCATGTTTTGATCCAAACTAACGCACCACTGCTAACACTGCTGAGAGAATTTCGACTTAGCACTTGTTTTTTACTACTGACTCATGTTTTGTTTTTTTAAATGAAGGTCACTTTGTTATTATTAAATTAAATTCTAATCCGCTAATAAAATGGGATTATGACCAGTTGAGCGGCTCCTCACTCACTTGCTGTGTCACTACATTCTGCGGTGTCTGTTCTGCATTTGCGACACATTTTCATTTATTTCGAAATGCTCCCGATTGACGGGCGAACGTGCCAGTAATGGCATGACAACATTTAATGAACGCCTCCAGACAAACAAAGGCATGTGTTACCCTTGGGTTCCAAAGTGTGTTTTCCCCTGCAGCTTGGAAATTTCCCAGCAGGAGCAGTCTGCAACAGAAAACCCAACCCTGTATTGCCATTACCGGTAGTTTATTTAGGATGTTATTTGCTATTTTTTTTAATTGTTTGCATTTAAATTGCATTAGCTCCAGGGGCCTAAATTAAATGTCATGCACATAAAAAGCAGCACTAGTTTTGTACACGTGTTGTCAGCGCTTGTTATTCTATTGTTTTTCTGTTCATGTTAATAACATACATTAACCCAGGAGCTGACGCCGCGCTTCCCCTGCTGGCAGCGTTTACACTAATGAGGGAGCACAAGTTTTACTGGATAACACACAGCACTCTGAAAATCACATGGCATCCTATATACTTCCTGAATGCATCCACACTCCTGGAAAAAACAGGACATTTGGAGTCAACCTGAGTTACGTCTATGAAAAAGAGCTTATATTGAAAGTTGGGATTTATTGTCATTCGAATCTAGAGCTCATGGGAAACCTCATCACGGACATCCTCATCACCGGCTCCAGTACGGAGGGCAGGAACGTTCACAGGCCTCATTGCTGAATCAGCACTGCGATCCTGGGCAAAACAATACAAAATAGCCTGTTTTCTATACCGAATGTGCACAGACGTGTCTCCCTCCAGGTGAGGCAGGAGTGACTAGTGCATGAATAAAGGGTGTGTGAGAGAGCGCTGAGTCAGGGCTCTCTGGTTTCGCTCCTTACAAAAGACGCTTCAGTATAGCAGCTGCTGGTTTTTTTAAATACATTAAATGCTGCCTGTGGCTCATTAGATTTCACAAAGTGATAAACTTAATGTATTTGTTTTCTTGTTTCTGCTGTGCTTTTATTTTCATGATCTGAGAGGAAATGAGACTGCGTGGGATGACAAACCTGGTTTATACATCAGAAGCTCCTGTCTGGACCTCCTGTTGAGGCTCAAGTGCCTCAACCCAGTTAACAACCCATCACTTCCACAGCCGCTTGGATGACAATTTCAGTTGGAAAACAGGATAAAGGAGGAAGAAACAAAAGCAACAATAAACAGATGTGAGCCTTACCCGCTTACCCGTTTCCTTCTCGGCGATGTCCCCTCAAGTCTAATCCCAAAGAGACATGCTAACATCTTGAGCACATGTGTCTGTTGTCTCTGTAAAAACAACAGTTTATTTATTTTTTTTTTTCAGGGTGTGGCTAACCGACCAGCTAACCACTAAACCTAACAAACCAGCAGGCCATAAACGTGCACATTAGGCTGACTGGAGGCTTTCAGTTGGACCTATGGAGTGATTGATGGACTAGTTTCCATGGTGAATTCATGCCTCTCCCACTGTGACGGGTAAGGGACTGTTAAGAGAATAAATGACGGGCAAATATTTTTGGACATGGTTTAAATAGACCCAGTATTTTTAAAATAAAATAATTGTCCTTTCAAAGATTACAGAGTGGTGACTGCAGCATCGCAGTAAACAAGACGTGCTGTCACACACACGGCCAGCACACAAACCTCAACACCTTTTTTTTTTTTTTTTTACATGTTTGAACAACTTTTGTTTTTCTACAACTGGTTCCAATGGGTTGGTTCATCTTTTCTTTGTTTGTTTTTTTTTTATTTCCTTCAGATTTGACCTTAGCACCCGTCCTCCATCAAGATCCAGGCCAGTCCTAAACTGCTGCCACTTTGGGAAAAAAATGATCAATGATAGTTTCCTATGTCATTATTTGTTGTCTCCATAAAGAAAAATTCATATTTATCTTGCTTAAAGCTGCACATTCATGCTCGCATGAAAGCTTTTCAAAGGCATTTCCGAAAAAAACAACACTGTCATAGTTTTCCCAGCCTGTAATCGTATCCTCACATGCAAAGTGACCTTTTCAGATAAGGAGAAGTGCTGCGGGTTCCAAATTCTGCTGCAAGTTTTTCCTTTTTGCGAAATTCTCTGTTTAAAATTGAAAAAATTAGGGAGTGTATAAAGCCGGATGAGGCTGTTTGCATGACTAAATACTTTTATGGATAAGCGACAAAGCTCTCGATAAAACTGAAGTCTTGGCAGGAAGAACCAGGACTGGTTCGATTTACTACGATAAACAAAATCCCAGCTGTGGTCTGCGGATGCTGGGTTGCGGCCTCAAAATTGTTGAGTAAAAATAATGCAGGCAGAAGGCTTTCAAAAGTCACATCACATTACAAAAATGATTTTCCTGGTATGTAGCTTAAACTTCCTCCCTGAGCCGAAACTCACAGAATAAGACGTGCAAAGGAGTCCTTGTAGCCTTTGCAGCCCACCCACTGGTGAAACGGGGCTCGTACAGGCTGTTCGGACTCATTTCTGCCGTTGTCATGTAATGACGAGAATCAGCTAGCCAAGAGCCCACACACACACACACACCCTTCTCCCTTCTCCAAGAAAAACAAAGTAAAATAGTCTTTAAAGGAGCATTACGGCCTTTTAGTCAGTACTGAGCTGAAGCTCCTTTGGCTGCAGCTACAGCCTCTCCAGGCTTCAAGCTCTACCAGCTGGATTTGGAGATGTTCTCTCATTCTTCTCTGCAGATCTTCTGAAGTATTAAAGAATTAACTAAATTCTGCAGACGTGGCCTTTAACCAAGGTGTAAAAACATCTCAGAGTTGATGAAGGAGACATGGAAGACCCCAGACTTGAAGTGTTGCAGTATAAGTTTCTGAAAAATAGTTCTTTTTTCTGATAAATTAGCCAAAAAAAACCAACTACTCAATTTTCACTGGATTAATAAGACAATATGTGTTGTTTTATTTTCCTCAGTTGTAGTAGAAACAGGAAGAACAGACTTTTAGATCCAATATTTTCCATGTAAATAAACTGAATACAGATTTTATGGGAACTACTATCATGCTATGATTATGTGCTTTGATTATTGTAAGTTTAAAAAGAAAAGGCAACACTCAATAAACAGAGCTTTATTGTACATCGAAACAAACACGTCTCCCCTCGACTTACACTCCAACACATAATCACATCTTTGTCACATATGTAATGTGATTGCTTCATGTGGCACATAAAAAAAAAGAAAGAAACACAGACACAGTTATGATTCATTAACACGTATTGTTTGAAGCGTGTTCCCTGGAGGCCACAGTAGCTTCTGATGATTCATCTTGCTGCTCCACGTCCACCACTGTCAGCATGCTTTAGATCTTCTGCTGAGATCTGAAATGGCTGCTGTTGGCTCAAGAATGGTGCCGAAAGAGACACCAGTCCAACCCAAACAAACGAGCTGACGCCTGTAGGTCGTATTTTGCAACGTCCCTTATTTTTCAATCTCAACCTTGAAAGTTTAAGGACCGACTGATACGAAACGGTTACAACACTGTTCACACCTAAAGACGCTAATATCCAAATGTTCGGATTAATGTAAAGAAGTAATGCAATTCTATTGCATGTTTGTCTCTCTCGCTCTCTCTCTCTCTCTCTCGCTCTCTCTCTCTCTCTCTCGCTCTCTCTCTCTCTCTCCTCCTCGCACAAATGTTCCTCCACAGTACAGTGCAATGCAAAATATTGTAAATGAGTGGCCTGATTTCGCAAAAACAAAGCGGTCTCGGCTGACCGTCGGTTCAGGAAAGAAGCGGCAACGTAAAACTGCAGCGGTGAGTGTCAGTATTGGCAGGCACGGTTCTGCTCCGGAGCAGCCTCAGAGGATTTGTTTGGTGTTTTTGGAGTTGTTGTCCGCAGGGATGTTGGTGAGGCCAAGGTTCTCCTCCTCCTCCCTGACGTTCTTGTCGCGCACCTCTCCCTCCATGTGGAAGCCCACCATCAGCTGGTAGATGACCACGCCAACGATGGTGCCCAGGAATGGTGCAAAAGTGGGTACCAGGAACCAGCCACTTCGAGTTCTGGAACATTGAACGGAAAGAACTGATTATCATAAGGTCATTTTTTTGGTGTGCGTGTTATTTTAAACAGACGATTTTGTAAAGTCTGTTTTTATTTAAATAAAGCAAACAGACATTTTCCCCTTCTACTCTCCCCTGAAGCAAACACAGGCTAATCTGCGATCTGCAGTCTTTAACTCCTGAGCCATTTCAGCTCCAGGATGAGCAAATGATATGTGTTTAGCGGTAAAAAGGTTAGGGTTGCACAATAATGGATCTTGGCAGCCATGCAGCATTCTGTTATTTCAACATAACACAAGCCCAAGGGGGGGGGGGGGGGGTAAGATAAAAACTTAAAATGTGTTAAGGAGTGAAAATTAATTAGGGCAATAACCTGAAACCAGACAGAATGTCTACAGTATCAAACTCTTTATTTTAGTTTACTTTAAGTACTGTGCTTTTTTATGTACTAATGTTGTTGTCTTTGTTAATTATTTGACCTCACAGCTTACAGTCGAGCACCTGAAGTGATATGCAGGGTCTTTCTGGTGAGAACCCAACGGACAAGAGTCTCCCGATATGATATTTAGAACAAATGATGTTTACTTATACAGTACATAGTGGATCATTTAAAAATAGTTAAATAATTAAACTAGTTAATTAGTTAAAAGTTAATTAAAAAATATAGAACATCTTACTGGGAAAAAAAAAAATCTACTTTGTCTATTGTCTCCACTTACGTGAAAACGTCGGTGCCCCACCCGACCATTGCTGTGAAAAGACGCGGCCCAAGGTCCCTGGCCGGGTTAACGGCGTAGCCAGAGTTGAAGCCCATGGACAGTCCGATGACCAGAACCACAAACCCTACGGTGAAGGCCTCCAGTCCTTGGGGGATGGGGTTGTTGTAGGGATCCACGATAGCCAGGATGCAAACGATGAGCGCTGCTGTGCCAATGATCTGCGCTCGACAGCCAATCAGAGCGAAGCTGTGAATGTGACCTTATGTGATGGTGAAAGATTTGTAAATGACGGAAATTACCTGGTCAAAGAAGCCGTTTACGATGGTGAGATGTTTTCCAGGGTACGTAGCAAAGATTCCAGCTGTGGAATTGCCTCCAGACATATTGAAAGCTCCCGGGAAGTCGAACAGGGCATCTTAAAGGATGCAAAATAGCGAAAAAACTATAGCATCAAACTTTTTACCAGACAGGTCATTCAAAGTATTTTTCTTTCTTTCTTTTTTTTTTTTTTACAGTAAATATCACCACCACACTAACATGCAATATTTAGGAGCCAGTTCTTACCATAGTACATGCCAAATATGACTGCAGCACCAAGAAAGGCACCAATTGTCTGAAACAAGAAATACACGGGAAACTTCCTCCAGCGCTCTCTCCCCAGCAGACACAGGGCAAAGGTGACCGCGGGATTCAGGTGGCCACCTGCAAGCGTGAAGGCATCTTGGTAAATATCAGGAGCCAAATAGGTTGAAAGACAGGAATGAAAGGAGGTCCATAATCAGAGTGAAACAGATTACCTGATATCTGGCCACACACCAGGATGCCTAAAGTGGCAGCAAAGCCAAAAGCGAAGTTGACAGTCAGGAACATCCCGTGTGTACCCTTGCTCAACACTTGCTGGGCCACAGCACCACAGCCAAACATCTGGAGACAGAAGAAGTGCAAGCCTAAGTATGCAAGTATGCAAAAGCCATAAAACTGAAGCAGCTCCACTTTAAATATCTGGTCCTGTCAGAAAGAAGCGCCTGTTGGCTCTATGGAAAGCAGACGTCCTGCAGGTGCTCGGCTGTTTCTTTTGCATGCTTTGCAATCAAGCGTCTCTGTCTCTCCGTGCACACAACCTGGCCCCCTCTATCAAAGATAAAAGGAACTCGGTGGTCCGTGCGCGGACGTTTTCTCTTTTAGCTCCCTGACGGGGAAGCTTTTCTGTCGGACCACCGGACCTGGATGACTATGTTAGCTTGGAAGAATTGCGCTCAGAGGTTCTGGCGCCTGAATAGAACAATGTCTCCCAATCTGGGCGGGCCGAGGCTCACTGTCAGAATGTCAGGCCTGTTGATTTGTTTTTGGCCTGACAGTTATGCCACGATAACTTGTTAACGTAAAACAAATTCAGAAACTGGGTACGTTTCGCTCTTTAATGTCAAAGGTGTCTGATTGCAAACGGCGGGCCGTTCGTTTGGGGATGTCAGCTCCATCGCTTAGTTCACGTTTCCACTTCCCGCACTGCTGGGAGCCTGACTGCGAAGGGCTCATATTACCAACGTTGATATTCTGCTGTCATTGAGTAACATTTACTAACCTTTAACCTTTAATTTTGGCGATTCAGTGGCTTTCGTGCACACACACACACACGCGCACACACACACACACACACACACACACACAGAGCTACTCCCACCCCTAAACACAGCTGGGGAGCACAACCCC
>BJFM01000585.1:37928-60051 GCA_016586285.1 Arothron firmamentum | reverse complement strand
CCCCCCCCCCCCCCCCCCCCCCCCCCCGACATTGTTTTTGACTTAAATCTCGAACCTACGGGCCTCTGATCTTTTCAACTTCTTGACGGAGAGCCTCAAAAACCCCCCTACAGCTACTGTCCCGGTCTGGAACAGTGGTATGAAGTGGAAAATGAAGTTCGCATTTTGAGAATGCCGCGAGGCAAAACAAAACAGTCACAGTGGTACGATCAAAGATCTGCCTATAGTTGACCCTCGAAGGACATCTTTTCAAAGCCCCTTCGGATGCCGAGACTGATTGAGCACTGAGGCATTCAAAGACGCTATAGTGATATCCGGCCACTGAAACGTTTTTATTGATGTCTTCTGGCCAGATCGAGTTCAGAAAAACGCCTCCACGTTAACATGCTTTGCCTCATTTGTACCAAAGGTGGAACAAGCTTTGACGGGAACCAATATTGACAAAGAGGGCAAATGAATATAGTCAATGGGTTAGATTATCGCAATTTCAGACTAGAATAATCCAGGCAAAGTGTGCTCCCTCTGCTTCTCTGTTGATTCTGACTTTCTCTGGACTGCCATTGACATGTGTCACCTCCGCCGCACCTTCCCGTGCCATCACCCATCACAGTATGTGAATTACATCATGTAAGCTGTTCATTGTCTTCACAGAAAGGCGTCTGAAATATGCATTTGTGACTCACTGCGGAATCCGTCATTAAAACTAAACTTATCAGCACCCTTACCTGAGCCTTTAGGATGCCTTCTTCACGTGTTTGTGCGTTCTGACATTTAGGAATTAACTTAAAGCTCTCACATGTGCCGCCTAAAGTCCTGCTGAGAAGAAACGGTTGCCTGTTAAACCGCAGCTGCCGCCTGTAAAAAGCTAAAATTATTAGCTGTGCTTATTTTACGAACGCTTGTCAGGCATCTGCAGCTAATTTAGTCCGTAAACAAATGTCTGTCTCCTCCTCGAGAATGCAGGATTATTTAACATTACCTTTGATGGGACACACACACACACACACACACACACACACACACAGCACACACCACTGACTGTTAAGTGACAGGAGGATGTCATGAGTGTTTTTGTGTCCAGGATCCCAGCTCCAAGCAAATAATGTACGAATGTAAATATTGTTTTATCCGCAGCATGTGCACAGACTATTTGAATAATGCGCAGATAAGCTCTCAACGCCACCGCAGCTCAGTCAAACAGATCATCCATTTTTGAATGTTATGTATGGCCTATACATTAAAACACAAAAACTCCTCTAACATGGCAACACGGGAACTCATACAAACTCAGAGGCTGTCAAACAAAAAGGAAATCATCATAATGTGATATTAAGAGAGGAAAAAAAAAAATTTTTGTAAAAAAAAAACAACATCAAGAAAAAGTTCTGCAAAATCAATGATTACGTTTTGTAAAAATACATATTTACAGTTTTATTTAAATTTGACGTTTATTTGTGTGTTCTGATAAATTCTTATAAATACAAATACGAGTCTTGTTCTTACCACGAGGATGAGGGTGCCAAGACACTCTGCCAGGCCCTGACGGATCAGCAGGTTACGAATCTGGAAGAAGCAAGAGAGTTTCTCCAAATACACCTTCTGTCTGCCCATGTTTCTTGTCTGCGGTGGCTGATGAGGCTGTAAGAAGACGTGCACAGTGAGTGGAAGCGCTCCCCTAAGTGGCACTGAAGCTGGGAGGACTGGGCTGCTCTTATCGAGCCAACGCCAGCCTATACTGGGCCAGAGCCAAGGCTGAACTGGGCCCCACCCTCTGAACCACACCTCTCTGCTTTCTCCTTTACTCTCATTTAACCACACACACACACACACACACACACGCACACGCACACACACACACACACACACACACACACACACACACACACACACACACACACACACACACACACACACACACACACACACACACACACACACACACACACTCAGACTCAGACACTCAGACACAGACACACATATCCTTGTACTTCTATTTTTGTGAGGACATATCCTAACCATAACCATCCAAACCAACCCCTGACCTGAATTCTCACCCTCATACTGACATGGAATCTTCATGAGCCCCTTTCTCAAACTTTAACCTAAACACAACGCAATTATTCCCATTACTATTAACAATCTTGTACAGCGCTTAAAAGAATAGAAACAAACATTTCTATTGTTCAGAAACAAACATTTCTATTGTTCTGAAACAATATGGAGGTTTATTTGAGGTTTTTGTAATACTTTCCCAATGTTTTATATATATATATATATATATATATATATATATATACACACGTATGTACGTATGTATGTATGTATGTATATACTTTGTTTTGCTTGGTGTTCAATCATCATCTGTTTGCACTCATAACTTTTACAATACAATATTTAACCTAAATTAATGACATATGAAATAAACGTATTAAGAGGTATTTAACAACGTTTCAAACTATCATGCATCATTACAGAAAAGAATGCCACACATTAATGTATAAGCTAAATAACTTTAAATCCCAGTTGTTTTTTTCTAAAGTATATCAGCAAGCATCGTGTATATTCAAGTGTTTTCACAGGAGAAACATTGAAAAGCAGAAAAAGACTCATTTATCTCTTGGACCAAACAACCTTTACCTGCTGTTATCGGCACATTAAAGTTCTGAACACAACCACAGCAGTCGCCCCTTTAACCCGCACGCAGTCCTGTTCGCACCTGTGCTTTGGCTCTTTTATTTCACTCTTCAGCGGATCCCAGTTTTCTCTGACCTGTTCTATTGTCCCTGACATGAAACTTGACCCCAACATCTTATACCTGTTTTTGTCTGAATTCAATAGACGTGTGAGAACATTTCCAGTTTTTAAAGCACCGAGAACTCAGTGAACCCTCGTTTTAGGTGGTGTGTTTTGTTTTTTTTTCTTTCTTTTTTCCCCAGTGCACTGGTTGTACTGAAAAACGGTGAAATATTCAACTTTTTTCATAGGCAGAAATGCATCTCACCGAGAGAAGCGGAAGAGTACGGGCCTGGCACAGACAGATGTCGAACTGGTTTCATGCGTAAAAGACTCCTCAGGCGACGTGAGTCACGGCTGCAGCGACGGCGGCGTCAAACTTTGCGTCATGTGAGTTGCGCAAATGGCTGCTGGGTTGCTGGGATCGCAGGCGGCGTAACGATCATACAGGAGATGCCTGTGACATACGTCATATGATTTAAGATTGATAAATTAATGTGAGTAGAAATCAAGTTTCCATGTTAATACAAACAGAGTAGTTCCTCCTATGAAGCACGTCTTTAGTTATTTTACTCATCACATGCTGCATCAGACCCAATATTGAACATTTATACATTTAATAAATGATTTTTTTTTAAATGTAAAACACCGATATAACAGTCTAATATTGGACAGTTGATATTCCAGAAAAAAGATTTTAGAATCAGTAATAAATCCCATATAACTGTCATTTCACTTTGTGCACACTGTTTTTCCCTTTTGCTTCTTAGTGGATGTTTGAAATGAACGAGTCTGTTTAACTTTGTTTTTTATGTTTTAATTCCACTCGTTTCTCGGACATATTATTCAGACTCTTGTCTCTTTCCCTTCCAACCTCATTAGACCAAACCTTACATTTAAGTCACTTATTTGTGCTAAAACAGCCATTATTTTGGTAAAGAAAACAACACGAGGAAAAAACAAAACAATAAGGTGTTACAGCCACTTAACGGGAAGATTGGACACCAGCAATTTTAACATGCCCGAGGAGCCACATCTGGCACGCGTGTGTTCCAGATGTGTCTCCAGTACGACTGCCAGCGTCGGGGTTGTTTTCCACCGGTTCTAGGAGAGGAATACCGTCACAGACAGTTGCCAACAACCAAATCTGACAGACAGACCGACAAACAGAAAAGCTGGGCACCTCTGAACAACAACTGAATCATGGAGGGCTTCTCGGGTTCTAATGCAGAAGCGGCTTCGTGAATGATACATTGCGACACATCGGTGAAATCCAGAATCGGCAATCCAAATATTTCACACCGCGCATCTGCCTCATCTCAGCTGAGTAAACTCATTATGCTCGGTCTGAATCCAGCACCTCCGAGCACACGCCGCAGGATGTGGCAACCTGTGAATAACAGTGATCACCTTGTTGCAACATCCATGGACCAGCCTTTCCAACAACTGTGAGTGATTCTCATTAAATTAGTCATCAGACTGGCATACTCTGACATCCATCCATTTCTGTATAATGTATCAGCTCCCTTTCTCCAAGGAAAAAAAAACAAAACACGCATCTTTCTCAGATGGTGCGTGACGATACCATCAACTATTCCATCCTTCCTCCACCAGATTTTATACTTGCACTAATGACAACCTCTACCTGCAGCCCGGGTTTTACAGTCTTTTGATTAATGGGTGGGAAAGTGGGATCACGCCTCAAGAGTCACGCAAACACCCTCGAAATCGCAAACACTTTGCAGTCATGGAGATAGATCATTATAATCTGCATTCTGTTTGAGATGTGTGCGATTTATCTAAAAACGCCGTCGATGATGTCACGAAAGCTCATGTTTGTCTTACGAACCAGGAAAGGCACAAGTATAAACTCTGCTGTGTGCGGGAAATTCACTCGAACTCGGATAGAGTTCGGAGGAATTTCCCACGTCTGCTGCATGTCGCGACGAGGATCTCAACAAGATCGAATCTATGATGGCAAATGTTGGCTGAGGGGACAGCGTGTGATTCACCTGCGCTTTTCTGCCAGCGCACCTTTGACAGGCTGCTGCAGGGGTCAGCGGTAGGGGCCAGCGGTAGGGGCCAGCGGTGGGGGCCAGCTGTGGTCTGGATGGCGCTGAGGTTGCGGTGATGAGGACTCCAGTGGAATTTCTATCTTTACTTCCATGCTTATTTTAGACGTGTCCACATCTGTGTCTCTGCTAAAACAATATTACATTCGATCTGGAGGGCAACAAAGGCTCGCTTCAGCTTAGCAGGAAAAAGAATGTATTTATTGGAGTTTCACCAAGCAAGCAAGTGGTTGATTGATAATGTTTACACCACACTTGATTTATTCCAAAAACACATGAAACTCATGTATTAACAGATTGTATATGTGTAATAAAAAGTAATTCCCTGTCTGTTGTCTAAAAAGCCCATTTTTCACTCCTTGTTTCCACTGATTTGACCAAATCTTTCCCCATGATCCGGAAGTCTTCCAGTATTGCTTCAACGTTGGGAGAAGTGCTGGCATTCTCCCCGGTCACCTTGACGCTGCGGGCGGACACCTGTGATGTCTGAACGGAGAAAGGAATGAGTTTCATATTTTTCAGCTTCACCCCAGCTGCACTGAGCCCCCACATGATGGCGATTATGAACTTCCAAAATGTCAAACTGTGGCTTGATTGAACACAAACACCGAGTACGTTATTCACGAAGAACCAACTACAAATACACTTCAAATATAATTAGTCTAGTGTAACATCTGAAAGCAAATAATAATGGATCAGGTCTCACCTTAAAGGGAATTGGAACGAAGGCCTTTGGCTTCCATAACACTGCGATTACTGTGCCACCGTGTGGATCACAGAAGAAGAGCGCTAGGTCTCCAAAGGCGTCCTGAAAGTCAAACCATGGCGTGAGTTCGGGGCAGGCGGAAACCACGCTTTTCTCCCCGCTTTCCATATGGCGAGTAGACGAGACTCACCCTGAGCTCTGCCAGGTAGAGGGACACTGGGTTGTAGTCGATGACGGGCAGGGCCCCTCCGGCTGGGCTCACAGCTCCGCTTCTGACGCCCCTGCTGAAGTTGAAGGTGGGAGGATCGACAGCCTGGCTGAGCAGAGGGACTTGCTTGGGGTTGAGGTGAATCAAAACATCGTACACGTCCAGAGGAGGTCGCATGACCACCTACACAAACGCAGGGGATTAAGCGGCGGGTCATCGTTTCACTCAGATGCGCGAAGCGTTTGAAACCCACCTTGACATCCTGGATCTGTCCCCCGTCCATCAGCTGACGTTCCAGGACCTTCAAACTCTCCGCAGCCAGCGCCACCACACGTTGAAGCATCTAAACACACCAAAACTCAGTATCTCATCATTCAATATCACATGTGGCTGACACTAACCCAAGTTATTTCATGGGTAAAGAAAGAAGGTGACTCAAACCGACAGCCTTTCTCCCCGGCTCATGGTATGGGGTCTACGGGGGGGCTGCGGTAGGTACGAGGCCCAGCTTCAGACAGAAATTAAAATTGTTTTCCTCCCTTTGATGGTTTACATCTCTTCGTGTTAAAAGCAGACACGGTCCATTACGTCAAAGGTTACCACCACATCTGGTTCATTAGGAGACTTTTTCAAACCTTTTCTGGGACGGTTTATAGGGCCAGCCGAGAAGCAAAATTCCTCGGGTCGCTTGAGTCCCTTTCACACCGCACTCCGCGCAAGAAAATCCCGCATCAACGCGCCAATTTCAGCACAAAAGCGGTATTGCAGGGTCATGTGACCCAGGATGAAATGAGTAAAGGAGCTGCACCAACTATTCATGCGAAAAGGGCTCAAGTTAGCACACGTGATGCAGCATGAAATAATATATCGGTCAATCAAATAAAAAATGAACCACATTGTGTGAAAATACCAACGTTTTAAATGACGCCATCAAAAAACAATTCATACATATACTAAATTGCCCTTTATCTCATTGAGAATTCACTGAAAATGTTTTCCTGTGGTGTGTTTAGGATCCTGTTGAAAGGAGTTTGATCACCATCTATCCTCCCAATGGTGTGTCAAATTTAGATGCTAACAACAGCTGCTAAAGACCTTTATCTCCATGAGTATGTGGCATCATTTGGTGACCGATTCCCCCCATTATCCACAATTAAGAGGCATTTAAGAAAAATAGTTAGCACGGACTTCAGAAGGAATGCAGTTTCCTTTGTTCTTGTCCGTGTATGAATTCAACAACAAACACAGAAAACGGCCCTCGGTGACGTCACAAAGTTCCTGTTCCCCGCCATCATATAAAGCAGGATGCTGACGGAGGCTCGGTGTCATTAGCGCAGTGAGGTGAGTGAGCACAGGAAGTTGATCTGGGTCAGCTGCGCACCATGGGAGGCTGGTGCGTGTACCTTTACTGGACACTGCTGTGTTCCACCGGACTCCTTCACAGCTACGCTCGAGTCCAGACAGAAGAATACAAAACCAAACATTTGCCTTATTTTCAGACGGCAGAAGATGGCAATGAAAAGCAACTGGTGAGCTCTGCGCTTTTTCCGTTTGTTTTCTTTTAATACATTATGAGGTTTCAAAGTCAATTTTAAGCATTTATATCAGATGATTCGTTAAAATGGGAGTATTCCAATATCTAAAAATTTATTTGCAGATCAATGATTTACATGACGTTCTGGAAAGACTTCAGAACAACCAAATTCCACCTCTTAGAAAAAAGCATGGCTATTTGCCTATGGTATGTATCTCATCTCAAAATTCTTTTTGGATTTGAATCAACACATTTAGAATTAATTATGTTCACTTAGTATATATACACATGGCTTTTTTTCCCCCCCAGTGTGACCCAGGAGACCAGTGTGCGCTAAGGAGAGGTTCTCGGATTGGGAAACTATGCGACTGTTCTCTTCCGAGGACGTGCAACTCCTTTCTACACCGTTGTTTGTAATTCTACCTTTACTTGTGTGGTTTTATAGGATATTTTGCCTATTGCTTCTTACCTGTACTTACTGTTTTGATTCTATTTTTTAATGTCAGTGATAATGTATTAAATGTGTAGCTGCTCCACTTGTGTGTTCTTACTCGGGTTCCCCACTGACCTGTATACTGGGAGCTCTTTTGGTCCACATAGATACTTTCTTGTCTTTAGGCGTAGCTATAAACATCACGGGTAGAGAGTCCCTGGAGGCCATGAAATCATTCTTGATCTCTGTGTAGTCGGCGGCTACACGTGACACACAGGACGACAACAATTCAAATTGGCGTACACACAGCCATGCACATGAGCAGGATGTGAAAGCATGTTTGTTAAATTGTGTGTGTATACAGAAGGAGGTCAGAGGAGACCTGAGGCTAGGAAAAAGGGCAAATGTGTGTGTGTGTGTATGAGAGGGCTTGCCTGTGAGCTGGGTATTGAGGTTAACGATCAGCGGGTTGTTCCTCCAATCAAAGGAGGAGAGCAGATGAAGGAAACGCAGGAAGCCCACCTGAGGAGAGCTGAGGAAGGCAGAGAAATTCATTCACGTGACCCCCTAAACCAACAAAGGGATGCAAATATGAAAACACAAGCTCGGGACACTAAGAGGATGGAGGGGATGGCTACCCGGGGGGCGTGAAGGGTGCGGGCTGCAGGAAGAGTGACGCCACCAGCAGGTCGGCTGTCTCCTCCGTCACGTCGTCGCTCAGGAGCTGAGCGCCCAGCCAGCGTTTCGCCAAGCGGCACGCTGCTCCGAAACACGGGTGCTGCTGCTGGAGCCTAACGAGCACAATGCGAGGATAAAAGAAACGCTGAAAAGCAGCCAGGCAAAACCATAAAACACTGTTTGGAATTCTAGGAAGTTGGACCACAGGCAGCTGACTACTCTGGCTCCTTTACAGAAAGAAACAGCGCCCCCTTTGTGTTAGGGGGATTATTTACCCATGCAGCATGCTGGTAAGTAATGGCTTGTGAACGGTGGTCATCTCCAGAGCCTGAGCCTCTTCATTGTCCCTCACAACCAGCATTCCCTCAGCGGTCACACTCTCCCGCAGCACCTGAGGCTCGCGGTGATACGCCACCTGGATGCGGAACACCAAGCCGTCCTGGGGGGGAACGAGACGAGGACATTCAATTTTCCCTTTAAAGGACAAATAAGGGAACGGTAACAAACTTCACACACATACCTTCCACACATCCAGGTGTGTGGGACAGGCCTTGCATGTGTAATTATGCTGCTTCTTTAGTAAATCGCCCAGACGGGTGTGGAAGGCAGCTTTGATATGTCGGATGGCGAGGCGGTCGTGAGGCCATTTCCCACTCCCCTCCATGTGACAGATGACTGTAACAAGTCCCAAACTTTGTTCAAAACCACGATACTTTAGTGCTGATAGACGTAATTAAAAATACTATGGGATGAAGTCTTTACCTGTGATGGGGGCAATGTAAGCAGGACAGGGTTTACTTAGCATTGGCACCAACGATCTAGAAAACTTCTCTCTGTTGAAGAAGGAGTAGTCCAACTTCGTGGGCTGAGGGGGAAATACCTGCAAGGAGCAGTTGCATGGGTAGAACCGAAACAAAGCCATATTGTCACATCAAGCTTTACCATAACAGTTAAATATAAGCAAATGTGATATGTTCTAACAACTTTTAAAGTTTTAAAAGATGAGAATTTACCTGAGTGTATCTGAGTGCAGGGTGGGCTCCTTGCACTGCTGTTATGGAGAGAGGCAGACCTTCTAACTGCCACAATTTTCTACTCAGGTCATCATAAGACTGAACCACCAGTAAACTCTCCTCCTCTCCAGTGCTGGGTACCTGAAATAACATAAGGTGTGAAAAACAAACGTCTGATTTAAAAACGCTCCCATGTTTGCCCATGTAGCGATTATACATCGTGTAAATAGCGCCATCTTCTGGTGCTTAAATACTGAATTAAAATCCCCAAAATAAAAAACAAAATCAACTATAATACGCTTGACTGCACTTATATTTCCATTTAAAATGTTTAAATGGCTTGTTTACCTCATGGCTCAAGGTGATGACATCATCAACCATTGCCCCGATGTATCTCAGACAGGATTCAGGGATATCAGCATGTCTAGAGAAAAATAAATATATATTTATTATGAAAAGAGGGACTCAGCAACATTAAATATATATTGACATATAATCAAATCTCCCATAGATTCTCCATCGCCACAAATATTTCGCTAATAGCTTAAGTTTATGACACTTGATCCACTTGATTCCTACCAGCATAGCCAAGACATTTACCCCAAATAGTGGTGATTTATTATCCTTTGCGGCATCAGTTTATGTCACAACATTTTGAGATGATGGCTTAATTTATGAAAATATCTTTTGATCTTTGCACAGTGACATATGAGGATTATGCTGTTATATTCTATGTGTTGTTCAGCATTATCTGAGCAAATTTGTGATTAAAAATCAAGTTTCTTAACATCTTGGATAGTGTTTCAAGCAAAAACCATTCGCAAAAAAAATCCTTGGATTTCAATACAAATCTTTTAGCAGTTTCCAAGAAAAAATTAAAACCCATCCAACCTGTTATTCTGTTACACTCATTCAACATTTGCATTATCAGCACAACCAGAAACTCTCCAATAAATTACCAGTGTGAATAGATGTGTTAAACGTCACAAGCTGACTTAATACGTACAGTTGAAGTAGGTGGGTGATGATCTGCTTGGGGACCATTCGCTTTCGGATCATGCTTTTTCCATCCCACAGCACAGCTTCCGTGATTTCACCATCCTGGAAGCGGCGCAGCTCAGAGCGAGAGCCCCACAGCTGCCGAAACTCAGCCGCCTGGTGGGAGAGCATTACGGTTAGTAATAATAACTGTGTGGAGAATGGGCAGTTTTCAAAGAATTTTTTAAATCTTCCTGCATGAAAATATGCATTTCTCTCACCTCTTTGAACACCATTACTAACATGCTTTTTTTTTTTTTTTTAAATCACTCTTGCAATATTATCAACAGAAACACAGGAGAGGGAAACAGGAAAGAATACCCTGGGGCTGTCTGCTGGCGGGCCTCTCTCCAGGACAGAGGTTGCTAACTCTGGATTTAAAAGCAGACCAAAGGAGAGTGGAGGCTGGCTTTTGTATTTCGGTGCCTCTTTCTCCACAGACCACTGCAATGAAACAAGTAAACAGTCCAAACTCTTAGATACCTCCGTCCAGACTAAGCAAAGCATGTAAATGCTCGGCCATTTCAATAAGCCAGACAGACTTTTATCCTACCTCAGGATCAGGTGAGAGAGAGTGGGTGAGGAGGGAGATCCTTTGGCCCAGTCCTCGCTGGAGCAGGGACAGAATATAAGGGAGGACAGTGTGGATGTAATCGCCATTGTGGTCCATCAGCTCACTCAGGAGATTCAGTTTCTTACAGCTGGACTGGAGCTTCGCCAGATCACATAACCTGTATGTTCCCCAAAAGATGCAAACCACAGATCAGAGTAGCTGCGAACCAGTCAATCGAGGCAGCTCTCAACAATGACATCACAAAGAACCGTACTGGAACACATGGTCACTTGTCCTTATCATGGGTTTGGGGGTCATCAGGAGGCTATGGAAACCATCCACTGTGGGGTTGTCCCAAAACCGCATTGACATGGAAGCTTCATGCTGCAGCTGAGGGCCAAGATGAAAATGTCAAAACCAAATTCATCATCTCGTTATTGATAAAGAAATCTTATTTAAAACATTCTTTTTGTTAGCATTTACCTGTTTGTAGGTGCAGGCGGTCATCTCAGCGCACATGTTGAGATGCCCTGAAGGGTCAACAAACACCACCTGGAAAGAATTGTGGAATTCTGCCAGAGATGGCTGCAAAAAAAAAGCCATTAAGCAATTAAAAGAAACGTAGGAGGTCAAGGATTTTATGAATAAACTCTAATGCACAGGTACTGGGACCACTCACGGCTGTGGAGTCAGGATTTTTGGCTAGGCTTATTCCATTCACCGTAAGGTCTGTGGATGCTGCGGCACAGAAAAGAAAGGGATGCATGAATAACAATTACATATATCAAGCTTCACAGACACAACCATACATGTTATATCCTTACCTAGAAAGTTTAGGCTGTTACGAAGTAGCTGATAAGCCGACATGGTGTTACTGATTCTGTGAGTGGTCAGCAGATAAGCCATTACCATCGAAGCCAAGAAACCACTAAAACAACCAATTCCCTATGAGATATGAAAAGAATCAAAAAGGTCAGGTGAGGGAAACAGGGTCATCAATCCAGTGTTTGAAGGACGGCATCAACGCTGAGCCCGGGGAAATCTCAAACCTGGTCAAGTTCTCTTTGACGAAGCCAAACTTTGAGTAAAGTCACCCCATTGGCAAACTCTGAGCACTGGGAGCTTACAGCAGAGAGAAACTGGAGGTGGGCCCTGGGGAGCAAATCTCCCAGAATGGAGCTATTGTAAAGAGGAGTTGGGGGTTCACTTCTCTCTGGAACAGACACAGGAACAATAAAAAGTGATATGCTATTTGAAAACACAGTGCTCTATATTGTTCCTCTTAAAAAAAAATATATATACTCCTACCAGACTGGGCGGTCTGCAATCCGGTGTACCAGTCCGTCCGAACATTATTACGCTGAGGATGGAAGCGATTGGGCTTGAAGAATCCAGGAGGTGGACAGGCATGAACACGTATGGTGAAGCTGGATGAATCTTTATCTGCAATGATTTTAAAATATCTCAACTTAGAAAGAGGCTAAAAACCAAAAAATACAAAAAAAAAATCAGAACATGCTGTCAAAAAAAAGACCTGGAGGTGTCAGCAGCAGCACGGGTCGGAGTCGGTTCCCATGAAGACAGGAATACTGCATGGTCCCAATGTCAGATGAGGAAGTGAGATACTGGGCCAGGCCTGCAAGGTAGAGAGCCCTCTTCCTGGGATACCTCTGGTTTACAGCGTCCTTCGGGTGAAGAACATCCTAAAAACAGCAACACGTCCATTGAGCTGTAAAATTAAGACTAAGATTGGTTCAAATCGCGGCATGGACTACAAGAGAAAGACTTACGGCAGGGATTGTGACAGCAAGATCCACCACGACGCGTGGTTTGGTGCATGTACCCAGGGGGTAGCTGCCGATGAGATCGATGGAAGCTGGTGGGGTCATGTGGAATTTACCCTTTGTTGTTTTTGGCACCAGCAGGAAGGGAACCTTAGCCGCACCAGAGAGCCATGACAGGTCACTCACCTGAAAACACAAGAGTTAAAGATGCACTTCCAGCTTCTGCTGTTGATTTGGTGGCAGACAATTGAACTTAAAATGTGCATCTATATTCAAATGCAACACAGTCCAAGACAAACCTCAACCTCCGATGATTGTGGCACTGTCTGCAGCAGCTTGGTGACTGTCTGAATGAAGGTGTCTATTTTCCGTTTTTTGCGCTCACTCAGGACCACCTCTTTGAGCAGCTCTTCCATCTGTCGACAGTGGAAAGGTATTTGAGAGGCTTATACAAAAACCAGAGTGGTTATGGTTTGCGTGTGGATGTGCAAGTCAAACGTCTCACCTGCATTTTAAGCAGACTGCAGTGAAAGAGGCTTTCTGCCTCCTTCAGCTGGTTCAGCTCCTCTACCGTAGGTGGTCTGTACAAGTCACTTCTGGACAGCTTAATGGGGTGAAACGCAACCTCCTCCCCTGCAGCCTCCTTAACTTTTCTTCGTTTGGCCTCATCTTCATCGCTTTTTTGAAGTAACTTCGAGGGGACCATCTGCAGAAAAGCGTCACAATGTGCAACCAAAGCATCGGCAGAAGCAGAAACCCGGATACGATGTTAGAAATAGCAAAATGATTGTGAGTAGAGGTAAATACTGAGCTAAGGTGTTTTAATTAAAATGACTACTACGCCGGACAGACGGGGTCATACTACAGATGCAACGTAATCGAAACATTTGTTGTAAAAACATGGAGGCATAAGGGTATAATACTGCACCATGTGCCAAGACTCAAAAACGCTGATAAATACAGCAAGTCTTACCTCTCCCGACACGTCAGAAAATGTAAACTCCCTCTTCATTTCTGATTTTCTTTCAAGAAAACAAGAATTCAGATATTTCCAGACTTAGGAAAACGCACAGCCATCAGTGTGCTCACATGTGGAGTGGGTTAGTGAAACTTACTAGGAAGTATTTTGTATGATTGGTGGAGTCGCAAAGCAACTCAACAGCGATTGGTTTGATTGCAGCAGAAACGCCCCACCCATTCGGTCAGGATAAGCAAGATCGGTTGCACAAACAAGCGCTGTTCCAGTGTATACCCTATAGGTAGCAGTGTTGTGCGGAGTTATTTTTTTGTCAGAAAATAAGCGTTTTAGCCAGACTTGTACAAATTTTACATTATGTTTGCTTGCATTTTACGCCTGGCTGCAACCCTTATACCCACCAGCAGAGTTTTGGATTGTATACTTCGGAAAAAGCAGTTGTTCCAGTACTCTGTATCTGCATGGCCATTGATAATGTAACAGAAATGTAAAAGAAACATTTTGCATGTTTCCTGTATGGACAGAAGGCCTTATCAAACATGAATAGAAAGTATCGCTACCACAGAAAAGGAAGCATCAAAAGGTTCATATGCAATGACAATTCCTAAAAATTCATGTATTATTTCATGCACATATATTCAGGGAAATTTCACATTTATGTACTCACTAAATATCAATAGAATACTGCATTTCACATTTGTATACTTATATACAGGCTTTACACAATGCCATTGCATATTTCATTTGGTACAAGTAACTGAATTTATAACACACATTACATGCTTAGGTGTTTGCATATTCACTATTTGCATGGGGAGGTCTTTTATTCCATATTCAGTCTGATTCCTTTTTCTTTTTCTTTCTTTTTTTTTTTTAAAGAACACAACTTTCTCTTGATGAAGCATGGGGCTTCCAATCTAAAGTCCCTGGAATGTAAGGGACTTACATTCAGTTTTGGTGCTGAAGTAATGGCGTAACTTGAGGTGGACCAGCAATAACCTGCTCCACTGAATACAGCGGTACAGCTGCGTCACTTTGTATTGGGTTCAGATTTGTAGCCAAACCAGGAGGTTTTGACTGCAAATAGTTTTTTTCATCTGCCAGTGGATCCAGAAGCGAAACACCCTCAGCTAATTTCATTTTGTCCAGTGTCAGAGGTCCTGAAGATGGCACTCTTTCCCTACTGTGTCCATATGTAGAAGAGGATAACTGATCCAGCCTGAAATCCGTCTCATCTCTCTTCAGAAGCATCCCTGAATCATCGCTAGAAGAGGTTGCCATCTCTGTCTGTGGTTTACTAATTGGTTCTAGTTTGGTTAACTGACTTGGCTTCCCTGAGGATTTTTGACATATTTGTGGTGTTATGTTATCCAAAATCACGTGCTGAGGAAAGACGCAGTGCTGAGGTAGTTGGTTGGGATCAAGTTTTGGTATAGAACGCTGGTTCCTTAGCGGAAGTAATGAGCCTGTCATAGAGTTGGGAGCCAAAAGTAGCTTGTTTTCACACTTTACCTCTACTTGCTCTCTTTCTGGTGAAGTGGTTATGGGCGGCAGTAATTGACCTGGCAGGGGCCGGGGAGTTAAATTCATCTTTTGCTTTTTTAGTTTGAGTGGCGGGCAAGGACACGGAACTTTACCCTGATCGCTTCTAGCAGGGCTACTCAGAGTTGTTCCTTTTTTGTGCTGATGAGAACTATACGCTGGTTGGGTAGCTGCATTTCGATGCTGTTTGGATGTTGATTTCTCTGGCTTTTGTTCTTCTGCCTGGGTGATATCAGCCACCTGCTACAAAAAAACCCAAAAACAACAAAAAACACCGTCATTATGTAAATGACACACACAATGATACTGACAGTTATGATCTGAAAGCTTCCAGAAATAAGTCAGAAAATGCACCTGGTTGGAGGTGGTCTGCTGGGGTGCAGCATTTACCACAGGCATGCAGCCTTGAAGCCAGGGATCGGAAGCTGTTGGCTCAGCCTCTGAGTCTTCAGTTCTGCAGGATTCCTCTGGTTCTTCCCCACTATCTAAACACAGGATGTGCCCTTCCACAATCTCTGTGAGGTAACTTTTGGCCCACAAAGCTACAGGGGCTGACACCTGAAGGCCAACAGAGGCTGTATCAAGACTTGTATTAACTGTATATTTAGCTCAAATTAGGAAAAAGCCTCCATTGTTTTACCTGTTGTACAGCAGATGCACTTAAACAGCCTTTCATAATGTCCTGTGGTTCCTTTTTGACTTGTCCTTCTGTCTCATCTGACACATCTGTCCAGAGGCTCTCAGTTTGGCCAATTGGCACAGTTTCTTCTTCTGTTACTTTCGGCGGTGCAACGACCTTGATGGGTGATTTCTGTTCTTGCTTTTCAGCTTGGGGTTTGCTTGAAGACTGAGACAGATATAATATAAGTGAATCACTAATTCAGCTGATTTCTGTCCAATAGAAATTGTTAGAACTCATTTAAGTTGTAATGCAGTGAAATGAACATCTGTGAAACATGTTTAAAAAACTACAGTTCCTCAGAAACTTCTACTGTGTGCCTGTCTCTGCCCCCCCCCTTTTAATCAATATATTACCTTTTGTATTTTGTAATTTTTTGCTAATTTCTTACTGTGGCTGAAGTTATCAAGTGAGATTGAAGGCAGTTGTAATACATTATAACATTTCTAAAATACTATGTTGCTTTGAATCAAGGCTCCCTTGATCATTGATATGTCAAAGCTTCTTTGATCTTTCATCTTTAGACTGCTCATAAAGTAGTCTACGTTGTACCCTGCCTTTAGGCCCCAGCCTAACCCCATGACCTGGCAAGGGTAACGCAGTAGATGGATGGATAAAGTGTTAGATCCACTGTATTTTGCATAATGCAAATTTCATAAAACTTTTCAACCATTAACATTAGTGGCTAGCAGTTGTCATGATGCAGTGACATAAACATCTGTGAAACATGTCATTGTTAAAAATACACTTCCTGTGATATTTTACTGTAAATATCTGAGTTTGGATACAATAAGCAATTTTTCTTCTTAATTAATTTATTGGTGCAATAAAAAATACACTGTTATATTAACAAAATTAACTAGTCATGAAATACCACGTTTAACTGGTAGTTAATTCAACGAAAACTATAGAAAGAAAATAATATGTGTCAAAAAACTGTGATGACCTACCTTTTAACTTAAGCTAGCTGTCAAAGGTGTTTGTAGTCTGAGGTTGCTTAGCAACTGAACGCTTAAAAGATGACGTAGCATGTAGAGGCGGCGTTGTCTCTATGGCTGCGGAGGACGCGGAGGTAATCCTGCTGCTAGCAATAGCTATGATAACGCTATGTATTTTTTTTTACATTTGCATGCAGTGGCCTAGCAGAACAACATCTTAAATTTGTTTCATTTAAAATTAATAATGTGTAATATGAGTAAACATGTACGTTTCTCTTTACTATTCGCTGCTTTAATGATGTTAGCATCTTGCTAACACGTAACTTGCTGCTAAAGTAAGCCTACTGTCGGGACGTAGAATTTGATCACTAAGTGAAATAAATTCAGTGTAGCTAATCTGACGTAAATTGTGACACTAACGTTAACTGTTGGGTCCAACACCAGATCATCTGCTGCCATTTGTTGACATAAGGCGTCGCCATGTATCACAAAGAAAAGAGCATTCAGATCAAAAACAGCGCATCGGCGCTATACAACAACCTCGGCGTGCTGCGCATTGCCCCGCATCGCCTCACCTATTTCACGGTGGTGCACGCTAACGTGGTCAACATGGTGAGCGCCTCCTGGGACGGCCTCAACTATTCCCACCGAGAGCTGCAGTCCAAGGAGCCCAATGTTGCCACAAGCACGTCGCTCATCATGCAGGTAAGAGCCACATTTCAACTTCTCTTGTGGTTTCCAAACCCCGGGCTATTGCCTGATATGGATTCAAGGACGCCCCTTGAGTAAACACACCGGAAATAAGCACAAATTTGCACAAATAAGCACAAAAACTCTGTTAAATTGAGTGACAAAATGTAGATTTAATGTTTCCAATGTAGTGTCACAGATCCTCAGTGATAGACATGCTGTGTGCTGTTTTTTTTTTTTTTTTTTACCCCCCCTTCTTCTTTCAGGCAGCATTTTGCGCCCTTCCATCTCGTGATCTGCTGGTGGTGACCTCTCAGAAAGGCATCCAGGTAAGTTATTGTCTGGCTGCATTTGGAAAAAGGTGAGCCCGAAGGACACTAACAAATCATACTTCCCTATTGCTGCAGATGTATGAATCTGATGGTTCCATCATGGTGTACTGGCATGCACTGGATAGTCCAGAAACACCTACAGGTAGATGCTATTTTTCCCTGCATATGCAGGCTTTTGTGAACAATTTGATTATTGTAGAGTAATAAATTATTCTTTGTACTCGTGAGTGAAGTGTTCCAGCTCTGTCAGACTGCTGTTTTGCAAATGTGTGCAACCCTTTTTCTGTGTTTGACCAAAGCACTCACAGACTCCAACTTGTGTCTCAGCTCAGGCCATTTTCGCTCGAGGGATCTCAGCGGTTTGGGAAAACTACATATGTGTGGGTGAGTGCTGCATTAACGCAGCTAAAATGCGCTCTAAAAAAAACGCAGCTTTGTTGTGTCTGTCTTTTTGTAGGTGTTTCATCTGGTGCGCTTTTAGTGTTTGACATTCCCAGTAAGGGCAGTAATATCACCCTGTCTGAGATCCTGGAGGAACACAAAGAGGCCATCACTGACCTGGCTTCAGAGTGCTCTGGCAGCCAGGTATGGATGTTATTAAGGAGTGTGAGCATCCATGGTTATTTCATGTATATTGTGCATGAGATGTAGGATCTCTTCCTCAGGAGTGTATTGCAGACTTGGTCAGTGCAGATGATGGTGGCAATCTTTGTGTGTGGAAGTCTGGAGAAGAATTTCAGCTTCTCAACAAGATCTCCGGCTCTGAGTAAGAAGTCAATAACACAGCTCAGTTTGATAATAATACAGTGCTGGAAATAAGTAAAAGGAACACCTAAATCACACAGATCTTGATAAATGAAACTGAAAATCTTTATTGATCTTAATCGACTGATGCCCTGGATTTGGGCTCCGATAGCAAATCTGTTGGTGCTGGTGATCTCTGGCAGGTGCCTGGTAACAGGCTGTTAGCACATCCCAGCATTAACACATGTTGACCCCCACGTAGAATCGAAATGTGCAAGAGCCTCCTGCTCAGGGCCTTCCTGATCAGTTGCACAATGGGAGGCAAAATTGACTAACAATTGGTAATGTTCCCTACCTGGATGGGTTGATATCCCGGAGGTTGGATTGACTCGGAGGTGCACAGTACTGATTACTGTATGTTCATCAGCATCACAAACCTTAAAGACCCCTTCAGCTCCAATTTGTCTTTATACATCATTTACAAACAAAATGTTCTTTTCCCACTCTCATTTGTTTCCTCATTTCCCCTCATTAATTCTAATCAATCAGCCTTTGATCAAATAAGCCTCTGGGCACGTGTCCATTTCCCTCCCTGATGGCCGTGTTCCTCTGTTGTTCCAGCATGAGCTGCTCATCCGTCAAACTGTGGAAGGGTACGGTGGTGGCGGGTTACGGCACAGGCCAGATCCGCATCTACGAGGCGGTGACGGGAATTCTGCACGCTGAGGTCAACGCCCACGCCCGTTGGATTTACTCCCTGGACATAGCTCCTTTTTCAGGGCTGGTAAGTGCAGTCACTGACATCTCAATCTGACATGATTATTTTAATTCACAAGCATCTTCAGCTAAATTAAAATGTTATTTATTTTTTATTTTTTAATTGTGCATTAGCTTCTGTCTGCTGCTGAGGACTCTCTCGTCAGGGTCTGGCACCTGTCAATGACTCCAGAGAGCAACAGCGTTGAGGTAAGTTCAAAAGTTTTCATAGGTCAGCGTACAAAAAAAACCAAAACTCTACTAGTATATATCTCATGACTGTCTTTATATCCGTTTCTTCTCAGGTTGCACATTTGCACAACGAGTGTGTGACAGACACACAGATCTGTGGTGCCAAGTTCTGTGATGGCGATGGTTATGCATTTGCAGTGACAGGCTATGACTTGAGTGAAATAATCCGCTACACACAGACGTAGATAATCATTTCTGTGAGGTGGAAGGTATGAATTTACATTTAATTATTTTACAAGGATGTATTGACCCAATCAGGTGTTTAGTCTTCTGGATGTTTATAAAAATAAAAAAATTACAGGTTCAAATTAGCCTGCAATTTTATTATAAATGTTGCATTATTTTTGATTATTAAGTATTCTATTATTCTTTCTGCAAAACTAAAAACAATAAAATATTTTTTAGGGAGAAAGTCGTCACGTATTTCTTTTTTCTTGCACTTCAAAGGATTACCAGCAGATGGAGTCCTGGGTCATTGGTTTGTCAGAAGCTCAGGTAAAGCATGCGATGCAGACAGTGTCCAGCAGGGGACACTAAAGAGTAACGTGAGCTGTGTTATACTGTATGTCTGGGACAGTAATTGTCAACAGCGGTCAACGCTTTCTGTACATGAAACAGCATTTCTCAGTACTTTCATGTATTTTAAATGTATTTTGATAACTTTATAGTAATAGAACTGAGCCAAAAGAGGAAAACAAATGAAATTTCTTCCAGAATCTGTTGCATAATCTGTGCTTAAATAATGACAAACAACATTTTTTTATTTTTGTTTTTTGTTTTTTGGTCGTCGTCCCCATAGACACGTATCGTTGTGATCCATTCCACCTTATTGTGACAGAATAAGAAAAATCCGGTCACCGAGGAGTTGTGTGCTGCTTGTCATTTTAAGGCTAAACTTGTATTAAATCCCAGAGTTATGGTCTTCCCTAGTTTGCAGTCAACATCAGCTGACATGCATGTTTTGAACCCACACACATGACCTGTTATGTAACTAAAATTGGGTAGGTACCAACTGAGCGTTAATGCCAATGTACTGTACGTGCACAATAATGGATGCGCACTTGCAGTCTTTTGGGAATCGATCCATGGCAGTATGACGTTTCCCATCATGCCGCAGGGTAGATAGCTCACCTCATTGGTCAGTAGAGGACTAATCTGTCAATAGGAGGTCCTAAATGACAGGGACGCTGAGATTACATAACGGACTTGAACAGGGAGGGAGAGGTCGGCCCACACCGTAGACAGAGAACCTGTAGTGTGGTCAAAAACAAGCAAAGAGCAGCCTTAATTGATTCAGTGTTGTCAAAGTTATTGGATGTATCATTAATATCTTTGACGCTTCTAGGATCTCGCATCTGGGACCGCTTTAAAAATAATCTCAAGGCTAAATTTAATGCTAGCTACCACTTTTCAGTGTAAGGCTGTTGCAGGCCATGGTGATAATGACTTAGAAGGTCTGAAAACAAAAGCACAGTTTCCCACACACTTCTTCTGGAAACCTGTTGTCTTGGCAGCATTGCTTTTTAAAGAAAATTGGTGCACTCTTCATGACCAAGGGTGTGTCCACAGTGTGTGTCATGTCAGTTTCCTGAAGGTGCACAATTTGGCATGAACAAGCCAACACCTAAATGGTGAAAATTTACTCAAATGCTTCATCAATATGAGTGAGGAGGACCGCAAGAGCGTTCAGAGCTAATTAGTGCTACTCTTCCTCAGTGGAGACATTTTAAGAATTTGAAAGGGGCTGGAAAAACACGCAACATTATATGAAACAAAGTGCTCAATGTGATAACAAAAGATGATACTGAAAATGGTGCCTCCGCCCTCCAGTCAAAAATGTCACATGCTTCGAAGTGAAGCAACAAGACGTGTTTGGCCAGCCCAGGGCGTAAGCGAACTTTTCAGCCAAGCCCCAAAAAAGGTTCTCCATCAGTTCAGAGTTGCGTGTTTTGTGCGTGTTTGTGCCCCGAATATGCACTTGACATGCGAGCGCCACAGCGCAGACACCTTTGTACTTTTTCTTTGCTTGTTCCTTCATTATTCTGGTGATAAATTGCAATTTATCCTGTGCCCATCCAACCTCATGGCAGCCTGTGCCACTAAGCCTGCTGGGATAAAGCCTCACCACGGGGGATGAAGAGCCTAAAACCTCTCAAGCCTGCTGCCGCAGACAGACCGGCTCGATGACGAAGCAACCTGGAGACCAGCTCTGGCAGACTCGCTGTATAAATAGATCCTCCATTTTAAACACACTATTATCAGCTGACAGACCTGAAAAGCCAAGACAGCTGAATGACAGATGTGTGGCTGGGTAAATATGTTTTTGAAAGTGCATACAAAAAGAGCCGGAAGGAAGAATATTTACCCTTGATAAGTTCACGGCTGATGGGTGTGTGTGTGTGTGTTAGTACATATATATATATATATATATATATATATATATATATGTGTGTGTGTGTGTG
>BJFM01000585.1:14961-28597 GCA_016586285.1 Arothron firmamentum | reverse complement strand
TGTGTGTGTGTGTGTGTGTGTGTGTGTGTGTGTGTGTGTGTGTGTGTGTGTGCAAATTAGAGGCTCAAATGAGAACATGCTGCTTCCCCAGTGAGGACAAAGCAGGACAGGGTTGGACCAGACCATGAGGGCAAGCGAGATAAGGAAACTTCAGCTTCATCATGGACAGAGGCCAGAGTCTGGCTGGGTTGGGGGTTGTGCCTGCAGGACGGGCTGCAGTGATATGGAGGCATACTGTGCGGATCTCACAAATGGGAGAATTCATCTGAGGCTAAATGTTTACATTTTTTTTAGTGCTTCTCTCAAACTCATTACTGGCCCATGTTATTAAAACATTGCCTTCTTAAACAGAAAAAAGAAGAATGGACCGATATTTCAGACTGCATACACTCGGAATAACAATGTAAAGCACATACTGTAATTACTACTGTGGATGTCTTTACATTAACCTCACCAGAAGGTCGTAACCTGCTGAGACTGGAACTGTGAGGGTTAATACAGAAGCAGCACGTCGGCCGGGGTGACGAGGACACCAACCACCAGAGCAAACAGATCATCCTGCGCGTCCACATGCGATCCCGCAAGCATACTTTTGCGTGCATGCGTGCAATTCGATGCCCGGGTGCTTCTTTCTTTAGCATCTGCCCCTCTCATTTGCGACGGAAAGCCGATCCCTTTGGTCAATCTACCCCCAAAGTCATATGACTGAGGATATGCCAACAACATAGGGTCACTTTGTGACACGGGAAGTTGTTGCGGGGTTGTGTCTGTGCTGCGGAGCACACACCTCAGTCACGGGTGACACTCACAATCACATCCCATCACAGACACAGCTTAGCGTCTGTGACCGTCTGCCGATTGAGTCCACTTGAGGAACCAAGGTGTAAGAGGAGTTGAGGGTTGATACTTGATTCACTCCTACGCTATGCTAACACATTGTTAACATGCTAACAAGTGAGGAGCTTTATTTTCAGTTGTTGCTTTTCACGTGACTGCAGCTCTTATAGTTGCTTCTCACATCCGTTCCCAACATTGACTTGCTTACGGCTGTGGTTTCCTCACAGACTCGCAACAACACAGCCTCTAAAGCTTCCGCGAGCAGATGCACACAGACACAGTGAGTCACACCGGCAGACTGAACCCACATCTCCAAACACCGTAATGATATACACACAGACACCTTGAAACATGTGCATGATCTGTTTGTCTGTATCTGTGGCGAGAGCCTTAAAGACTGCACGTTAATCTGTGGAAGAAAAACACCCAAGGATGCCGTTCCTGAAAATCAAGGTCGGACCAGTTTGAAGTTTTGGCCAAGCCTGGGACGCGGTTTGAATCAGTGATACGACTGCGAGTGCTTATTGTTCATGGACAAAGGTGTTTCCCTTCGCAGTTATTTATAAAAAAAAAAAATAAAAACATGATTTTGCTCACAATCGGCCGCATTCAGTCTGAATTGAGGGCTGCCCTGATTTTTTTGCAGTTTCATGAGGCTGATGCAACCTACCCAACACTCTTCTCTCTCTCTCTCTCTCTCTCTCTCTCTCTCTCTCTCTCTCTCTCTCTCTCTCTCACAGTCTGTCTCCAGTCTCCGTGGCTTTCTCTCCCATTAAAAAAAAAATAAATAAATAAAATAGAAAATAGCTCGCTGCTTGTTGTCTGGTTGGAAAAACCAGTTTTCATCTCACCCAGTTTAAGATCTCACCCTTCACTGAAATATATGGGTGCACATTTCATCCAAGCAACCGTACAGAGTTACAGAGTTAGTTAATAAATCACTTAGTACATCAGTTGAGGTCATCTAAGGGGGGCTCTCATACGATCTAATTCAAATTTGAATTTTGCATTTAAACATGAATCACCCATCAATATTAATATTACATGGTTAATATCATGGCAATTCTCAGAAGAGGGTGTGTTATGCAGCAATATTGACTTCCTGTGTATTATTACGCCCCATCGTGGCTGCTATGGTTTACTGTTAAATGGCCTTTTACTTCCCAGTCGATGCACTTATCAATAATACAGTGAGGAGGAAAAATTATTTCCAAACATTAATGGCTTAAAGCCACAAAGAGCCTCCCAGCTCCTTCCCAGTCCTCTTTTTGTGCAGAATTTGGACTTTTCTCTGGTCTGAATGACCTCTGCTCACAAATGTCTGGGATGAGCCCGGCATCAAGAGTAACGCGCCATCGACAAGCGCTCCCGTCCCGCTGACTGCCAGCGGGACGGGAGCCCGGTGGAAGCATGTGCAGCGGAGCTGCAGCCTGCCAATCGAATGACATGTGGTCGCAGTGCGCTCTAACTACTGTATCCCCTGTCGGGTTGTCAGGCCAGCAGGCATCAGCGGGGAAAATAACAGGAGACCAGTATAGATTTTTCCATCTCACTATTTTCGGCTCTCTGTCACGGATGCTGTATCATCCGTGTGTGCCAGCATGTTTGGCTCTTTTAATGAGTTCTTGCAAATTGAGACACGGTAGATATTGATCTCTGGCTTTTCTGCTGTTTTTCGGTAAAAAAAAAAAAAAATACTCCACTGATTTTTTTTTCTATTCCTTTTTTTAGGGCAGCTGAGGTTTTTCCCAAGTCCTCAAACTGCCTGAGTAAATTCTTTGACCAGAAAAGCAAACAGCTACATTTGTTTGTGCAAGTGCAGCACAATGCACGGAACTCTTTCGCTTAAAGCGGCCCAACAACACGCAGACTGGGTGAAGCAGGCACACCAAAGGACCTTCCTGTTATGCCTTGGGCCTGTGTGATGTGGTTTATTTGTTTGTCCCTGTCTTGTATGTGTCTGATTTTATTTTTACACCCATGTTTCGGTTCCCTTCTCCTCTTCCCTCATCGGCGTTGACGCAGTGATCAATTAGATCGATCTTAATGCCTTGTAGTAACACGTAAAGCTACTTCTCATTTTAAGATTTGGTTTTTCGAGTTTATTATCTCGAAATTAAAAAAGGAAAAAAAAAACAAAAAAACATTTGCGTTCCACCGGTTGACCCCGCGGTAGATTATGCAACCTGCAACGAGAGGTGGTTTGAAGCGGTCAGAGGCCAGAGGAAGGTTGAACCTCTGTGCAGAGTGTGCTGGGTTGACGTGCTGACTGCGTGCGGCCTGATCTCAGCGGGCCCTTAGCGCTGCTTCTCTGTGCCAGACTGAAGTCCAGAGGTGTTTGATTTGGCTTCACTGGCTGTTTGTTCAGGCTGTTTCTGGGATACTAACTGACCTGCGCCGAGGCGAATGCATTTTTTTTTCTCCCCGCTTTGCAATCTCCCTTCTCGTATCTCTTTTAGACATTTGCAAACGATGACACAAAACCCGTCCTTGCATGCTGTCGCAGCGCCATAGCCTTTCCATTGTGGAAGTAGGGAGCGCTTTGTCCTCGCTCACCTTTTCACGTTTGCCGTGTGATCTCAGCACCAGTCCAGAGATTGCTCTGTGTGTCAGAGTGGCTACCGAGGTCCAGAGAGGTTACCGGCATTACCAACATCCGCTAGTAGCAGCAAAGTGCACGGCGCTGCGCACTTTGTCGTAATTGATCTGCCATTAATGTGCTGGTCAATAACGCTCTAAAGGGCAATGAGGTCACCTTGCCGCGCAAAAACAGAATTCTAATGGTAACCTGCCTGCACAAGAGACAGTGAATGTGTCTCCTGAGCACAAACACACCATTTTCACCAGAAATGGGAGAAGAAATCAAACCTGAGACATACTTCCTCAAATTGCATATTCACTTTCTTTCCATACTCTCACCGTCTTAAGGAACTCCGGATCAGAATATCCCATTTAGGCCTGTGCATATTCCAGTATAAACCCCTGCGCGACCCCCCGATGGGTTTTCCAAAGGATGTATTAAGTGGTTTTGTGAGAAATTTATCTGCTGGATTAAATCACGTCGCTCTGACAGTAAATCCAAGTGTTAGATTTGCAATTATCTGTGGCATGGAGAAGACTCGTGAGTGGATTACAGTGGTCGATCGCGTTTGTCGGGTGAGGAGGAGATTTTCAACATTGTTTGACCCCCGGTGAGTCATAATTCCACAACCCATCTGGGATATTCTTTTCTGCCGCCAGTGAATTTGAAAACTTGGTGGCGTTGCAATGTCTTACGTCTTTTTTGCTCATCTTAGTCCAGCCATTCTTGGAACCTGTGCCACCGCACAACATTTGCTCCTCGCGGGCAACACCTAAATGCTCCTGAAGCAGGTCATATTGATCTCTCCGCCCCACTGACTTGCACTCTTGTTTCTTGGAGTAAACTGCGATGAGCTTCCTATCTTTACCCTGGCTGAGTAATCGTTTCCTTCCTGATCTCCACCCCTGTTTCCGTATTTGTTCTGACTTGACCTGATTCTCACAGTCCACTTTGGCATCATCTCCAGCCATAGCCTTGACCTACAAAGTCTCATCCTCATGCTGTGTTTGTCTTATAATGTCTATTAACGCACCAACCAATTAACTGCTTCTTCGCCCTCGTCCGGACGTTACAGACAGAACCTTTAACTCTGTTTTTTCTTTGTGAATGTGGATGATCAGTGAGATTGCTAAAGTTCACTTTAAAAGCTTGCAGGCTAATAGAGCCTTAATAAGATTAACCTGCGACTTGACAGTCGCAGCTTAAGGAGCACCTCCACTGACCTGAGTGTACCAGCACCCAACGGAAAGTGTTTTTTGTGTCTGACCTCACCCTCAACATGGACGTATATCTTTGTGGTGTCTAAGGAGACATACCTTCAGAGGCCCGAACCCCTCAGATGCCTCACTGTTATCACGGAAGGGTTGTTCCACTCAAAACTTCCAAGCATCCAGGCCGTCGCCTCAGACTGTTGCTGCTGCCTGTCTACCTTATTCATTCCTGTATTACCCTGTTTAAGGCAATGATAGAGGCAGAAACAAGCCTCAAATCACAAACCAGGCTTTCGGACTAACCAACAAAACAATTCAGTCACCTAGAAAGAATCAAAGGAATTTCTCACTCAGGTGGGAACTGTTATGAAAGAAGCACAGCCACAACAAAGCCTGACATGGGCATGGTGCGGAGGAAAAGGTGGCGGCTTCTGGGTGTGCCAGCTGCCGCCGCAGCTCCCACAGTCGCTACCGGAGGTGGTTCGGGACAGTGCTGTGGTCTGCTTCACTTCGAGAAAGACAGACACGTCACTGGTAAACATTTAAGTTGACGTTCATATCATAATCAGAGGCCTGTTTATTCTCAGGCTCATGCAGACCTCCCTGCACACACACACACACTCACTCACTGCCGTTCCCTGCCCCTGCTTTCCTCCATCCTTCTCTTCCCACCATTTCTCCAGGACCTGAAGCCACTTTGCATTCCCGACATATTTCCTCCTTAGTGGTTTACAATGTTAGAAATGTTTATCTGCAGGCAGAAAGGCCGGACAACATGCCACGGTTTAAGAAAAATGGAGGGAACAGCTGGGAACAGCTGGGAACAGCTGGGCTTTCCAATCAGCTGCCGATACGACATCGGCTGATAGATTTGCATGTGAGGGGTTTGTCAGGCCGAGTCCTGCCTGCCTCATCCGGTGTGTTTTTCCTCAGGCCTTATCTGGCGCTGAGTGCTTTTCATGCACAACTCACACTTCGCTAACATGCCCATCACCCGTTGCCCAAATAGAAGGACAGAACATATTCTGGATTGAGTCAGGGTGCTGGCTGGCGACACATCGCAGCTACTTCTCACTGTCAGATTGTGTGTGCGCTTTGAGAGAGAGAGAGAAAAACAGAGAGAGAGAGAGAGAGAGAGAGAGAGAGAGAGACTAAGAGCAAGGGAGAGAGAATCGTAAATGAAGAGGAAAAACAAGTCAACAGTTTATTTCTCTATTCCCACCTCAACTTTTTTCCCCTGAGCGCATGATGTCATGATGGAGATCATATTTGCTGCATATGTGGCATACAATATTTTGTATGTATCTGGGCCGAAGGTGGAACCTAATCTTTGATATTGTTATCAGTTTCACGACACTGGAGGACTGTTTGAAAGACCCACTGCAGCTCTGACCTACTTGTGTCAGTGCACGGGGGATGCGTGTACACCGTTATTCATCGGGTGTGTGTTGCGTGCAAGTGCGTTTGAAGCGAGTGCTTGTTGGACGCAGGGAGTGTGAGAAGCTGGCTGTTTTGACAGCTTTAGAACAGTTCCAGTACAGCGCTGGGGCAGGGGGTGTGTGCACATTCGGGTGAGCTGTAGGGGTGAGAAGAGGGTCAGTGGAGAGGTTGACGTACGGGGATGAGCTGAGGCAAAGGGTTCCAAGGCCATAAAAATGATACCTGATAACTAATGAACACCATAGGTCATCTGTAATCACCTTACTTGAACATGAGTAATCATCTCTTAAAGAAGAAGTTGTATTTTATTCGTTTTCATCCCTATTAGTCACATAAAATGTTAATCAGGTGTTCTGCCATGAAAACATTTAATTTTAAAATCCAAAACTTGCCGCAGCCCATCTGCAGGGGCCGATAGATCCCATGACCTCACTCTTGCTGAGCTCTTTTATGATCCATCCTATTCTATGAAGAGACTTCCCACACATTTAATGAAAGAGCTACTAGGCTTGTGAACAAAGCCAACACGGCCCTTTTCTCGTGACTGTACAACCAAAAAGGCCAGACATCGCCTCAGACTGTGCAGTTTGAGGGTTCTCACACAAATACGCCTCTAAAAAAAGAAGAGGCTGCCTCTCCACATTTCCAAGGCCTCTCTGTGCCAGCGCAGTTAAAGCCTCATTCCAGTCCAATCTTTTATGCTGCTTCATTCGGGCCATGCCAGTGAGGTCAAGGGGCAGTGTTTTCTCAGGGATTCGAGAAAACACTGAGAAAATGAATAAGTAGATGTGTTTTATCGTGTACACTCATGACAAGTAAAAAAATAAAAAATAAAATAGGACTTTACCCTACTTTACACAATATTACTCTTCAGTATATGTATAACTCTGAGTGTCAGCAGTGACATAATAACCATTTAGAAGGTTTTCATTGTATTTTCTTTGGTTCAGTACCAAACTTGACCACTAGATGTCTCTCTTGAATCTTCCACAGCCATTACAGGAAGTAGGCATTTCAGAAAGTCCAAGGTCTTCTGGCCAAACACCATGACCCTAAACCAACTGTGAAGATAAAATTCAACCAGCTTCCTCTTACAAATGTTATCTCTGGTTGCAGACTACAATAAAAGGAGGAAATGGTCAAAAGGGTCCTCTGATGAAGCAAGCAAAAGAACTGAACAAAGCAAAATTGTCTGAAATTTTAAATAGCCTTGTTGGCAAAAAGTTCTGATATTTTAGCTTCTTGGTAACATGGCAGTGTTTCTATTCTCTGGTACAGCTTAACATTCCAGGAACACATTCCCAGACACTGAGTTCTTGGAAACATGTAGGTATAAAGGCTGGGCAAGTTCAACAGAGAATCATGATCCCCCCCCCCCCACCCCCACCCCCAAATTGTGCTTACATTGCACAAGTGTTGCTATGTGGAAGATTGTTGCTATGCACCCAGGATAACAATAGAGTACACTTTAGATATATTGATTGTATGGACAGGTTTTCCTTTCTTTCTTTTCTTGTCAGAACCTTGAATATTTGTTTTGAAAAAATAAGAGGAATGTGCAGGGGGAAAAAAACGTTTTCCTTGTTTTTCGTGGATGCAGTGCCTAAAGAAATATGTATTGTTTCTTGTCCGTGAGTAATGTCCATTGCTGAAAGTCGTAATAAGAATGTTCAAGTGGCAAAGCGGTGGAGCCGTGTGATCCACTAACAAAAGGCAGCGTGCTCTGCAGGACGTTGTGAGTTAACAGGGTGGGGGGGGGGGGGGGGGGGGGGGGGGGGNNNNGGGGGGGGGGAAGGGCGGAGTTATCACAAGCATCGCAGGAGAAGATTGGCTGTTGCGTTCTAATCTACGATGGCACATTTACGTGCTTCTCCACAGCTCCAACATCGCAGCATTAACCTTTGACAATTGCGCCTTAGTGATAGTGTGGCTGACATAAACAGCATCTTAATTGTGCTTTTGTTATGTTTATAATAACGTGTTAACACACAATTTTCTTTTCTATACCTTCTGTTTCACGCTTGGCAGCATCGTGCTTGCGTGAAATCATTTTGTGGCGACTGACGCAACTCGAAGCCTAAAGTTCTCTCTTTCTGAGTGGAAGTGAACGCAGCACATGAGGAGCAAGGCGCACTGTGTCGTGACGTAGGCTCTTGAGGCGTGTCTCCGGTGAAATCAGCTGGGGACACAACAACAGAGAAAGGGGGTGGCTCAGACGCGGAGTAAGCTCATGACAGTTATGCCTAGAATTCCTTTCATCGGGACTTTGTTTCCAGTCTAAGTGGCGTCACGTCGTGTCTGCAGCGTCGAGAACCTCAAGGAGCAAGATTAAAAGCGGCGGCCGGCAGAGACGTAAGAGCGGGAGGATGTGACAGAGCAGCGCGGTCCTGCTGGTCCGACGCCTGCCTTTAGCTTTATGAGAGTTTTGGACGAACAACGGAACCAACGCAGCCACCTCGTCGGTCTCTTTGTCCGGTTTGAATGACCGGCTGAACCATCGGCAGAGTGGCATGTGGGTCAATTCTGGAACCGTCGGAAGGTAGGGACCCTTCCTGCGTCTGCAGAGTCACATGCGCCCAACGCTGTCGTCTTTGTGTACAAAGTCAATGTACACGCCGCCTGTGAATATTTTACAAGGTACTCGAGCCACGCAATGACCCAATTCCACATAACGGCCTTAAAAAAAAAAAAAAAATCTCCATTACGATACATAGATCCACACCGTTGTAGTAATGCCCAAAACGCTTATACGTGACACAATGATTTCCTTCCTTATATAGAAAGAGCTATAATGATAGTATATTGTGGATAGCACACGTGTGGCTGTTGTTGTATGCATCAGTGAGCCGTAGAGCAGCGGATGGGCTTGGCACATTACGCAAGAGTATACATATCAGCGCATCCTTTTGGATGTAGGCTGATATGTGCCATCCACCTGGCTCTCATAACAGCGCCGTGTGCAAGACGTCTTTCACTTAACTGTGAAAAGTTTAAATTCCAGGACAGACAATAGGTTGTCCGTCTTGTTCAATCGCCAACTGGCAAATAAATAAATAAATAAAAAATTAATAAAAAAATGAATGGGCCAGGTGATTATGAATGGCTGCGGGGAGAGGGAGCACGCAACGCGTCGTTTCATTGATGAGTCTGGTGGATGCTGCACAGCAGCCCCTGCACTTGGTGGGTCATCACGCAAGCATACGCACGCACGCAGGCGTAGTGTTACGCTGATCCTATGGCTCTGACGTCACCAGTGGGGTTGTGTTACGCAGGTAGCTGCCGTGTTGATAAAGAGAGGCCTCTCATGATTGACGAAAGACACAACGGGTCTATTTCAGACTCAGGCATCTGGAAACATTTCTGCACTGCCTGTAATATACTGCCATCTTTGTTTTCTTGGCTAGAATCTTTCTCTATTATTGGCCATCATTGTATCTCATCCATTATTTTGAAAAACCAGCTGTTCATTATTTGATCATACATTCCTGCCAGTGCGTTGGTGCGCCATCATCTTTCAAAAAATTAAAAATTTCCTTGTATTTAATTTTAGAGCTACTGTTGATGAACTGAGGATTGGTGCTGTTGTTATTTCTGCTGTCAGACTGATGTGGTACAGAGCTACTTATTGTGCCAGTCGTGCCATGTCATGTAACGCTTTGACTGTGTCAACGGCTCTGACACTGCAGTTCTGACAGACCCACATAGAAGCGTCAGCCTGCATCACGAGGCTTGCTCAAGTGTTCTTACCCGTTTATCATTACCCCTCTTCAGGCTGAATAGTCTCCCTGTGTGTTATTAAGTGTAGAATGGGGTCATAACTGTGATCAAGATTCGTACTGAGACGGATGCTGCTTTCACTAACCCCCACCCTACCTTTGGTTAGGATAGATGTGTACACTGGCAGCAACTCCAGTGCCATCTGTACTGGGCGAGGCAAGTACCATCCATCATGCATGTGTGTGTGTATCCATGTCTGAGTCCCTCTGTGTGTGCATGTGTGTGCGTCAACCATCCATGGAGCCAGGCAGAGGCCACAGACCAGGTTATGCAACTAGTCTGTGCCAGCTGTGCCTGAGGCAGCCGCTGTCCGACACACACACACACACACACACACACACACACACACACACACACACACACACACACCCTTGTCCCATCTGCACAAACACAATGATCAGGAGTTTACCGGGAGCAAAATTTACAGTTTTAAGTTGCGTGCTTAATACACATGGACCGTTACCATGCATGAATGTGATGGTGGTATATTTCCCCCCTTTTTTCTTGTGCAAGTGTAGTGTGTGTGTGTCCCGTGGATACTTTCATTTTTAAATGTATATCTTTAAAGGATGGGGTGCACCAGAAGTGGAGAGGCTGTCAGGGTGAACTCTAGCCTTGAGGAAAATGACAAAGGCAGATGGGACTACGGAGGGTTTGGGGATGAACAGTTGCTGCCAGTGGATGGCAAAAAGGCATTATGTAATGGAGGGATGGAGACTGAGGGGGAGGCAAACCGGGGGCGGGAGGTCTGGCTGCCTAATCCGGCTCCTTGATTGCTATCCAGAAACCTGGGGTCAGGCATAGATGGATGTATAAACTCCAGCCAAAAAGGGAAAGAGGATAAGGGAGATCGGTGGAGGGGGGAGGTTATTTGGGGGCACAGTTCTGCTTTACATTTGGACAATAGCAGACGGTGAGGGGAATTCATCTGTGGCCAGAGTGTTTAGCAGAGTGGGCACAGCTGGGACCAAAGCAATGGAAAGGTTTCATCAGGGTGTTAAAAGAAAGAGTTACGGATGGCAGGAACTCTGCAGTGAGATGTAGGAATTATATATGAGACTCTTTTTCTGCTCTTCCTACACACACACACACACACACACACACACACACACACACACACACACACACACACACACACACACACACACACACACACACACACACACACACACACACACAATTAGAAAGATTGCATCAGCAGTGAGTGGGTGCTGGAGTTACCATCGCAGTGTTTCTATCACTGTTGTCATCAGTGTTTCACCATCAGCTTTAGGTGTGCAACTATAGTGAGAAAAAAGCTTTTTTTTTCTTACACTCCAACATGTTGACCTTGCAGCCTCCTCTGCAGCATCTCATTAGGAAGATGGCACTCGCTGTCAGATGGAGTCTAGACATCTGCGCAGTCTTGTTGAAAAGGCGACTTAAGCTGTACGGCCTCTCCTTCTTTTCAGCCAAGCTGCATCTTTCTGTGGTTGTTATTGAGCCTTGCTTTGAGATGGGGGGGGGGGGGGGGGCTCAGACAGAGGGTCATATCTGGGATCTGGTGTTGGCTGTTCTTGATCCCTTTCCTAAGAAACCTTTCAGTGCTGCTGGCGGTTACATCACTGCTTGCATCACTGCGCTCCTCACAAACTGGCCCTAAGCTCATTACCCTGCACACATGCACATACTGTACATGCACTCACTGGTCAGCTGAGCATCGTGGCTGCATTTTTTTTTTTTTTTTTTTTCTGTGTCACTGGCAGCAGAGAGAAACATCAGTGGGAGGGGCCACCACTGGCTCCCTGGAGCAGTCGGAGTTATTGCTGGTCTTGCCCTCTTGATCCATAAGTCCTCTCAGCCGTCAGGCTCCGTACTTTCTCATTAAGTCACCAATAATCCTCTGCTCATACTGTTGCACGAGAAAACTTTAATACAGATGATTTTTTTCCTGCGGAAATTACGGTTTTAATTACTATCCATGTCCAGCCATACCCCACATGCCCTTTATCCCTCTAGCTTTAGGAGTTCCCTCCGATCTGACAGCTGCCATGAGCGAAGTGCAGTTAGATAAACAGCAGCATTTTATTGCATCTTCCGTTTACTTCCCCATCTTGTAGCATCTGTCCATGAAGGTGTCACATGCAGGCAGGTGCGAGTAGGCACGGCCGAAAGCACCGAGCAAGCGGCATCTTCGTTGGGACAGAGGTAGGCTCTCCACACGGATGACGTTCTCTGAGAGTCAGTTCTGCGGCGCGGAGATAAGTCATCTGCGGCAGCTGCGGGGTTCTGAATGGACGGGAGGCGTGCGAGGACATGGAGAAGAGGTCACAGATGTAGAGAGGCAGGCGCTCACTCCTCTCGTGTTTGATGAATAGGTGCCATTTTTATCCGCTGGTGTCTTTCTGTGCTGGCCTGAAGTGCTGCGTTGGCATTCGCATCTATGGGATAACAAGTGGAGGCCTTTATGAATGTTTCAGACGCTCTATTTATGGAGCCTTGGGTGGGTCTTTGCAAGGATAGATGGGCTGACTGGCTGATAGGTATTAGATAAGTGTATGTGTGTGATTATACAACAGAGCCTTGTCTTCCAGAAATGTTTCAAAATCTGTTAACAAGTTGTCATGAAACCTAGAAAAGGTGTAAGTCGTTTCGGGGGGATTTCTTCTGTGTTGCACGAGTGTTTGTTTCTGAAAGAGGAAGCAGGTATATCTGTCCTTTGCTAAGGTTCCGTTTGTCAGCTGATCAAGTGCTTTCACTTTATTTTCTTTCATCCGCTTGAGTAAATAGAAATATATGACCAAAAATATCTACAACTTCCTGTTAGGACCATAGATGGATTACCACAGAACAGTGGCAACAATGAAAGAGGAAAAAAAGACGAGTGGAGCAAGTGTGGTCAACTCAATGGAGGTCTCTCTTTTTGTCCCTTTGTGCTGTTACAAAAATAGCTCTGCAGTCCTCAGCCTGCGAACCATGTGTTCTGTAGAGGAGTTTGGCAGAAGGTTTGGCACACATGGTCAGCGTGGCTTACAGCCTCGACTACGCTTCCTCTGCATTAGGCAAGCGCGAGCTGCTGCGCCTGTAGCCAGTTGCTTTAGGTGGCAAATGACACTGCAAAACCAGTATCATTACTTCAGGGATGACGTTATCCGTGTGGTATTTGTTTTCTTTGATTAATCATGGTCTCTCTCTCTCTCTCTCTCTCTCTCTCTCTCTCTCTCTCTCTCTCTCTCTCTCGCTTTCCTTCCACCTATTTTTTCCAGGGCCCTCTCCATGGATATAGACACAGACTATGAGCGGCCCAATGTGGAAACCATTAAATGTGTGGTGGTAGGGGATAATGCAGTAGGTAAGACCAGGCTAATCTGTGCCCGGGCCTGCAATGCCACCCTCACACAATATCAGCTGCTTGCCACCCACGTGCCAACTGTCTGGGCCATCGACCAGTATCGTGTATGCCAGGAGGTGGGTGAGACACACACACACACACACACACACACACACACACAGACCAACTGTGTTATTCTTTTAGACATAGCCCTGGAGCTGTGTTTCATTGTGCATCTGCAACAATGGTTAAAACCTTGTTTTCGGTGCGGTATCATTTTATTCGTCTGTCCTGCAGGTATTAGAGAGATCCCGCGATGTAGTGGACGAGGTCAGCGTGTCCCTGAGGCTGTGGGACACATTTGGAGATCATCACAAGGACAGAAGATTTGCCTATGGCAGGTAAGCGTGTGAAGCAGACACGCGCACACACACACACACACACACACACACACACACACACACACACACACACACACAC